>WNWK01013234.1:0-44500 GCA_009830355.1 Cherax destructor
ATGGACAGCAACTAGATTTGGGGTGAGGCACAAATAGATGCAAGATAAATTTGATGGTAGGCACTGCACAGTTAAATATTTGTGGGCAAGCACCAGACCCCAATGCTTATTTATACAAAATTATATTGTGCAACTTTTTAAGAAACATAGAAATTGAAGCATGGAATTAGATCACAATACTGTAGATTAAAAGTTTCCAAAAATGATGAAACTGCACATATTCCACAAAAACCCTTATTTCCTGTTCCACCTCTACTTGAAATTGAGAAGAGGAGAGGAGGCATAAATAGCTATGATCGTGATGAGCAGTGATTTTTCTAGCAATTAACGCACCATAGCAAAAATTTGAAATATTACAGCTCAAGTGATGACGCTATAAACTTCGAAGCAGCCTGTGCTTGGGAAAGAGCTTTGACAATCTCCCCAGACAACAATAGCTGGCAGAAGTAGCAATAAATACAGACCTGACTTTGAATATGACACAGTCATCAAGCGTCATCAGAAAACACAACAGTGGTAACCACAGAAAAACACTCAGACATTAGGCAGCACACATGTGATTACTTACCAAAATAGATAATTATATCTGCTTGTATATTATGCCAGCATTATCAATATGATTTTTTTTTTACACATTCACATTCAGAACACACAAGTGGTAATTGAGGATTTTATTTATAAAATGTGTTGCAAACTATACATGATGGAGTTATCCTATTTTAATTCCACTTGTAGTTCTAAAAGAAATTTAGACAAATTGTTTATCTTAACAGTGAACAACAATGCTGGTCATTTTTGCATAATTTAAACTGTGGATAATTTTTATAAGTCAGACTGAGATTTAACACATACATACAAAATACTAACTTAAGAGATGAGAATAATATATAAACCTGTAAGAGAAATTGTTAAAAATCTATATTATGCTCACATAGTCTTGTGTTGATCCACAGTCTGAAAATACATGCAGAATGATCAGCAACTCATTGCCCATTGTCAAACATTATTAGTATACCATTTATGATTAAAATTTTAAGTTATACGTACCATTTTAATAATATCCCAAACAATGGCACAAAACTGGTGATCATAAGACATATTTTGTGCACACAATAATAAAGGATGTCTGAAACGTCTCCATAGGAATCAAGGCATTAAATTTGAAAATCAGAGGTACCCATACTTTGTTAGCACTTACAATAAAGTTAAGAAAAAGGGTGTAGCAGAAGTGAGGCAAGTTAAACACTGTGAGTTTGGGGAAGATCTCCATAATCTCAATACATTAAAGAATTGAACATGGATTATAAGTCTCAGCCTCCTTATGATTTAAGGTTAGTGCAATCTTCCATTACCCACAAGAGGCAAGAAGGCAAAGTGCCCCGCTGCTACCCCAAAGAGTGTCAGTGGAACTAGGGAGTCTTTGTAAAAGAAAAAATATCCTCATGACACTTTGGCACAAAGATCAAGAACAATTGTTGAATACACACTGATTGCAAAGGCAGGGAAAAACTTGATCACATTCATATAAAAAAGCGTAGCTTTCTGGCAGCCCCCATATCCACGTTACTTCCGACACATTTGCAATAAAATATTTGTCACTGTAAGCAATAGCCACCTTGACTTTTTCTATCAAATTCGTAGACTTTTATTTTTCTTTTTAACAATTTTGTGTTTCATTAAAACTTACCTAAATGGAAATATTTGTTATGCTTTAGCATTACCCATAAGGTCACAAGTACACTAGACAAAGGAGAAGGCAGCTGCTATTTTGGTAAGCAATATTTATAGAAGAGATATCTCCTGGACAACCAATTATACTATTAATTTATTAATATAGTTTGATCAAAATATTCTTTTAATATAAAATTAAACTAAAATTCTTGTAAAAAACTTTACTGTCATCAGTTACCTTCTCCTTTATTTATATATTTACAAATCATTACCAGCCCTTGGATAATTGTACTAAATCTTACAAAAGATAAAAAATATAAAATTTTCTAAATGATGATCACCAATTTGTCAGGAGCTTGTCATGGAATATGGGAAAATCAAACACCTGCCAGTATTAACATGCAATTGACAAAATGTAAATAAAAATGGAAATGGAATACACATAACTGGTATGTAGAATGACTTGGAACATCCGACAGAGTAAAGCCAACTCTCCGCTATTTAAGTACAATGGGGATCATTGAAAAATTACAACCCCTATGCATTGCTACACCTTTGTTCTTACTTATTCCGACTCTGACAGGTGAGCACCAGACAAGGAAATCTTTGTGCAGGTAACATGCAGTACATACAGGAGGGCTAAGCAGGAGCAGACATCCTCCTGCCCAGTACAATTGCTCACTCCACACAACCCACAGACCCCACATAGGCCCACCTTCATTACAAAAGTTACATCCCTTAAAACATTCAGGCCCCATATCTAACACTATAAAACAAATATAGCCCTTCATTTGCTCTTTTTAGCAGGTTCAATGCCAATTGAAGCCAAACACAAATGTGATACAGGGCTAGAGGTCGGCATCTCAACACAGCGAGGCGACAGTGTGATTCACACCGTAAGCACCTAGTCCTTATAACCCTCCAGGGGCTAGTTAAGGATAAGGACAGGAAAAGATGTCATAGGGACACTTCAGAGCTAAGAGAAGCTGGGAGTGTGGAAACAAAGAATCTGACCTATAAAACAGAGAATCTTGTGTGGGTCAGGAAGGAGTCGATGCAGAGGGGTTCTGAAAAATATTGAAAAGAATGGAAAAGCGGAATGCCTGGGAAGGTGAGAGGAATAAAGGGCTTCAGGGAGACTGTGGACAGTTTAGAGGAGAATACTAATATTAAGATTCTGTTTTTAATGTTAAGGGATATTAGAGATTGTGGAAGTTTATTATGGCCAAGAGTAGTAATTACAAGTTTAAGGTTTTATCAGATACAGTATTTAGATAGTTTAGTAGAGATGAGGTTAGATTCAGAGAGGTCACTGAGATGATTGAGGGTCACACTGCAGCAAACGGACGATGGAGGGTCACTCTTGGCCCCTTCAATGAATTCTTCAAGGCTAAGTTTCCCATCCTTATTCTTATCCATTTGACGGAATATTTTGTCTGTACGTTTTCAGGAGTGCTTTCATCTTCTGGCATTTTCATCACAGAGCCAACCATCTTGTAAATTGCCTGAAATTTAAAACAAAGACAAATACCTAATGTGCAGTCAAACTTTTGTCTGAATTAACAGAAAATGATGAATTTCAATAAAAGTCTTATAGATACACTACACTCACCTTTAAATCCTAAATTCATGAAGGTTAGGTTCCTAGAAGTCCCTTTG
The DNA here is from genome assembly GCA_009830355.1 of Cherax destructor. Classification (NCBI taxonomy): domain Eukaryota; kingdom Metazoa; phylum Arthropoda; class Malacostraca; order Decapoda; family Parastacidae; genus Cherax; species Cherax destructor. The sequence goes on from WNWK01013234.1 coordinate 3,331, forward strand.
AATTCATGATATGCAAAAAAACTGTACTGCTCCACTAAATTCAGATCATACAATAAACTTTGTTTCAGAGGCCATCTCTATATTGCTTTAATCTGAGCATATTATGAAGATAACCTTATGGTTAGTTTCCTATTTACCACTCACCAATTAAAAACAAGGGCAATGCAAAAAAAAAATAAAAAAAATAAATGAAACTACAGTATTCACAGGAGGCCCTTTAGTAAAAATGTTCAATAACTGAAGCATGTAAATTTGGGTGTTTGACTGTATAAGGAATTTACAAAAAAATTATATATACAAGTGATAATATATAGACAACATAAGTATCTTTCACAGAGTGCATACTGTGGGTAGCACTGTAAGCAGGTCATACTCCAACCTATTTTTCTAAATGGGTACAAAAAAAAACATAAGAAAAAATTATATCTTGTATATGAGCAATGATTTACATATATAAATGCACAAGGTTTTGATCAACATATGAGCACTAGAAAATTACGTAAAGTTCTAGATTGCAGTATACATAAACAAATGTAATACAGTGGTACCTCGAGTTACGATATTTTTTCGTTCGAGAATGCTGTTCAAGTGCCATTACCAAACAAATTTATCCCCATAAGGAATAATGTAAAATAGACTAGTCCTTTTACACCCCCAAAAATATACTTACAAAAGCATTTAAAAAAATAAACTTACATAAAAGGGCGATTTTGGAGACCATCGTAACTCGAGGTACCACTGTATTTATTATTAACATGTGCATATTAAAATACAGTGGTACCTCGAGTTACAAGCTTAATTCGTTCCAGAAGGCTGTTCAAGTGCCGATACCGAACGAATTTGTTCCCATAAGGAATAATGTAAGTTAGATTAATCCGTTTCAGACCCCCAAAAATACACTTACAAAAGCACTTACATAATTGTTCGAGTTGGGAGCTGCTCGTATGCCAAGGTACCACTGTAATTGAATTCAATGGCAAAAACATAATTTTTATAAAATAAAACGAGTATGGTTTGGATAACATTCAATTTAAAAAAAAATTAATACCTTTTCTATTTAATTCCTTTGAATTTCTAAACAAATTTAATGCAAACAAGTAATTAAGAGTTTTTAGTTTAGACTTAAAAAGATTTGTACCATATAAAACTAATAAAATATTTGAATATACAATACTAGGTAATAATAAAAATTATTATTACTGCATAAAACTTATAGAAATCACAAAAAAAGGCAATTTAGTGCTGGGTGGAAGTAAGGAAAGAGAAGTTTATTAGGAAACACTACCATAGTTTTTCATAGCAAAATTGTATGCTCTTCTTGCTGCTGTCATCACATTTATGCTCATCATTTGTTGTACTTTCATTGTAGTCTACCATGCTGGAGTTCAGGGTAATAAACTTAAGGAATCTCCAAGAGTTGTGCAGTTTATGTTCTTTCAATTTCCACATATGGTCGCCATTTTCCAGTATTAACTTGGCACTTGTGGATTGTTAACAGTATCACTGGTGTGTATTAGTGATGCACCAGCTGTTTTTAATCAAACCACATTCAGACTTCTAGCAATCATCCTTCCATTGCTGTTCATTGTGGTAAACAGCTCTCATGCCTATGCACGGGTCACACTGTCAACTCATGGATAGATGGCTAGCACAAATATGACAATTGTCTGGTCATGCTGCTATTCTCACATCCCTGACTGACTGTCCATTGACTTGCCTTCTGACTTTTCCTTTAATGCCCTGACACACTTACTGTCTGCCTTCCTGTCTGACAGTCACACATTTAAAGATTCACTCCATGATTTTTTAACAAAATGATTTACTATAAACTGTGAACTCCCTTCTTGTGCCCTTGTGCTCAACCCTTGACAGCTCCTACTTCTTTCCTCCTTCTATCTGCCTCACTCTTCGTATACAATACTGAATGACCCGATTTGGTTTGGCACTTTCCGTGATTAAATAATTTTTTCTGCTAATTCCATGTACACTGAATGCAGGCTGAACTCACTGTCCTACATGACACCTCTTACAGTCTTACATGCATCTGCAGGAATTTCAAACTTAAGTCATTCAGTATGTAGTAATGCTTTGGAGAGAAAAAATATCACATTTGTGAAGCAAGTAATAGCCTCTAGACTTAACTCCCTTTAAAGTCAGCATTAGCTACTTTTAATACTGTGAAAAGTTAAAACTCAAAATTTTATTAGAGTAGGCATTTATGCAACCTGTTAAACTTAGCATGCCAAGCATAATTAAGTGCCTTCATAATGGAATCTGACCACATGACACTTTGCTTTCTTTGTGGTACTGACTGAAGGGAATGCTAGAAACAATGCCAAGAGCCTGATCTGTTGGGGGAGCAAAGAGGAAAGCTTAGTGTCCATCCTGGATTGTGCTTTCATGATTTGCTAGGAAAATTAGGAAGAAGAGTGAAGGGCTAGATATCAAGAAGTACTGTAGTATCATAATAACTATGGACTGTGGCAGCAACCAGCAATGTGGTGGTTTGATCATCTATTTATTAGCAGGGTTCTCCCGTTGATGCTGCTTTGGTACACGAGATCCGTCTCGTAAGGGCAGTGTCTATTATATTGGAAGCTGGCCCAGACCCTTCAATTATAAATTATATTTGTGTGTTTATGCTATTTGCTTATCGTCATGTATAATATCTTTGCTAAACTGTACACAATCTCTTTTTAGGATCTAAAAATTCATGGTGCTCTGCAAGTTGCATTGTTAAAGCCTCATGAAATAGAAAACTAACTACAGTGGAACCTCTGGTCACGAACACTTCCAAACATTAACAAATCGGTTCACGACCAAAAAATTCGCCAAATTTTTGCATCTGGTCACGAACACATAATCGGGTGCCGAACAAACACAGCCACGCCAATTTTCCCCACTTCCTGTTGTTTGTGTACACCTAACAAAGACCCTCGCCTTGTAGTTGGTCTAGGTCAGACATGCGTTCATTTGCTGTGAACTCCTTGTGTTGTATTTACATAGTGTGTTTTTAATTTATTTTGCAATTAACCATGACCTCTAAGCAAGTGAAGAGTGGTAATCTGGGTGAAAAGAAAGGTTTGAAGAAAATTGAAATAGAAGTGAAGAAGGAAATTATTGAAAAGTATGAGCGTGGTGTGCGTGTTACTGATCTTGCTGCGGAGTTCAAGAAGCCGAAGTCTACGATCTCGACTATTCTGAAGCAGAGAGTGGCTATTAAAGCAGCTAATGTTGCTAAGGGAGTTACGATGTTAACCAAGCAGATTATTATTATTATAATCAAATAGAAGCGCTAAACCACAGGGGTTATACAGCGCTGCAGGTTATTGCAGGATGCAGGGAGAGTGGGTTGTAAGAGGGAGATGGATGATTAGTAGGGTATGGAGTGCAGCATGACGGTGGATAGTGCAGGGATAGAAGGTAGCAAGAGATCGAGGTAGAAGGGACTGTGGGAGGTGCTAGAGGTGTAATCTTCAGAGTTTGTGTAGTAAGTCAGTTTCTGTCAAAAAGTCAACAAGAGAGTCAGGATTAAAGGAGGGTCCATCTGCAAGAAGGGAAGGTAAAGAAAGGGCCGCAGAGCGAAGACGTCGTTGGAGGTAAATTCTGCGTGCTCGTTGATAGAGTGGGCAGTCCAGCAGAATATGTCGAACAGACACTGGAACCTGACAATGCTCACAGAGAGGGGCAGGGAGCCTCTCCATGAGATACCCGTGAGTAAGACGAGTGTGGCCGATGCGAAGACGGGAGAGTGTAGTCTCCCAACCTCGACATCGGTGACAAGAAGAAGGCCAGAAACCTATAATCGGTTTAATAGAATGAAGTTTGTTATTCAGCAGGTCAGACCAGCGTTGTTGCCAACGGGTGCGAAGGTGGGTAGCAATGACCGCAAAATAGTCCGTGAAAGGAACACCTCTATATGAAACTGGAAGGTCATGTACTGCTGACCGCGCAGCAGTGTCTGCCTGTTCATTGCCCTGTACGTCAACATGACCAGGGACCCAACAAAAACAATATCTTTATGCTTGCTAAAGATACGGCGTAACCAAAGGTGGATACGAAGAACTAGGGGGTGAGTGTATCAATTTTACGGATAGCCTGTAAAGCACTAAGGGAGTCTGAAACGACCACAAATGGTGACTCAGGCATAAATGCAATACGGATAAGTGCCACAAGAATGGCATACAATTCAGCCGTAAATATGCTAGCAGAGGGTAATAGATGCCCTCGTACAATGCTGTCCGGAAACACTGCTGCGAATCCGACGCCGTCAGATGACTTTGAACCATCGGTGTATACTGCGATGGCATGGGAATGAGAACGGAAGTGGTCTAGAAAGAAAGAGCGAGAAGCCGCCGTAGGTAGTTGGGCTTTCGCGCAAGGTAGAGGAATAGAACAGACACGGACAGCAGGAACTTCCCAAGGGGTAGGGGAAAGGAGATGTCACATGAACATATAGAGGTGGGAGCTGAAGGGAAGACAGGAGTGAATGTAGACGAAGAGAAAAGGGACGAAGTAAGCAGGGCGACGAACAAATAAAGAGCGCCTACTAACATCTGTAACAATCCTATACATGGAAGGATTGCGGAGGTCATGAGAGCGAACAAAATAGCGAATGCAATGTGCATCACGACGATCGGATAAAGATGGAATGTTAGCTTCCACATAGAGGCTCTCAACCGGGAAGAACGAAAAGCACCAAGGCATAAGCGTAATCCCTGGTGATGGACGGGATTAAGGATGGAAAGAGTAGCAGGGAGGCCGCAGAATATATCTGGTCACCATAATCGAGTTTCGACAAAATTAGGGCTGAATGTAGGCGAAGGAGGGTTCTACGATCAGCCCCATGAAAGATGTGCGAGGGTTTTAAGAAGGTTCAGCCTGGTGTGACAAGTTGCCTTCAGAGAGGTAATGTGAGGTTTCCAGGACAATCGACGATCGAACAGGAGGCCGAGAAACCTGACTGTATCACGTTCTGGGATACGTGAGCCGTATAGGTACAATGGATGATCAGAGACCACTGAACGCCTAGTGAACGTAATTTGATGAGTTTTGCCACTAGAAAATTTAAACCCGTGAGTGGTGGCCCAATCAGAAACCCGGTTGATGGCATGCTGGAGGGAAACTGCAATGAGGTGACAGTCAGCACCTGCACAAGCTATAGCAAAGTCATCCACATAGAGCGATGACCAAATATTGGATGGGAGAACAGATGCCAGATTATTTATAGCAAGCAGAAAAAGTGTTGTGCTCAGAACACATCCCTGGGGACACCTTCCGCTTGGACAAATTCCGGGAGAGTTCATTACTAATCCGGACCCGGAAATGTCTGTCAGTTAAGAAGGCCTTAAGAAAGAATGGTAGGTTGCCTCGGAGGCCTAAGGAGTGGGCCTGGGCCAAGATATTATATCTCCAAGTTGTATCATAAGCCTTCTCAAGGTCGAAAAGATAGCGATAACCGAATGGTTATTCGCAAAGGCATTACGAATATACGTATCTAAGCGCAACAAGGGGTCAATGGCAGAACGGCCCTTACGGAAGCCATACTGACTAGGGGAGAGACTATTGTGAGTCTAAATACCACATCAAACGTCTATTAACTAGACGTTCCATCACCTGCAAACTGCACTGGTAAGAGCGATGGGACGGTAGTGAGAGGATCACGTCCCGTAGCACCTGGTTTTCGAAAAGGGAGAACAATAGCAGACTTCCACAGCTGGGAAGAACTCCTTGCGACCATATGAGATTAAAGAGTCGTAAGAGGACAGTAAGAGCAGACTGATGTAAATGCTGTAGCATACGAATATGTATGCCGTCTGGCCCAGCTGCCGATGATCGGCAAGCAGAGAGTGTTGCCTCCAGTTCTTGAAGGGTAAAAGGCACATTATAAGATTCTTCTCTAAGAGAAGAAAAATCTAAGGGCTTTAACTCGCTGGCAGACTTAGAAGAAAGGAACGAGGGGCATAGATGGAGCCCCTGAGAAATGCGGACGAGATGTTTACCAATTTCAGTGGCAACGGCAAGAGGGTGTGCTATATCGACACCAGCAACCTGAAGAACAGGAGCCGGGTCGGGGGAGAATTTACCACTCAATTTCCGCACTTTCTTCCAGACTGCACTCATCGAGGAAGCCGAAGTGACAGTAGAAACGTAATCTCGCCAGCAAGTGCGTTTAGCATCACGTATGACACGGCGAGCAATAGCTCTCTTCTGCTTGAAATCAAGGAGTCTCTCTGTGGTTCTGTTATACCGATACCTGCCCCATGCAGCACGTTTCAAACGCACTGCCCGAGCACAGGCAGGAGACCACCAAGGCACGCACTTCTAAGGATGCTTGCCCGAGGTTTGGGGAATAGAATGTGAAGCCGCTGTGAAGATGGAGGACGAAAAGAGATGTAAAACCTCATCAATGGAGGACGAGGTAGGAACCTCATGAAAGGCAGTAAGATGTGCGTAAAGGTCCCATTTCGCCCGGTCAAATTGCCAGCGTGGGCAATGAGCAGGTGGAGAAAACAGAGGGGACTTAAGGATGATTGGGAAATGATCGCTGTCATGTAAGTCCGGAAGGACAGACCAGGTGAAGTCAAGGACAGTTGATGAAGAGCAGATGGAAAGATCGATGCAGGAGAAAGAATGAGTTCGGGGTCAAAATGGGTAGGAGTACCCGTATTTAAAACATGGAGGGGAAGAGAAGCAAGAAATGCCTCCAACTGAATGCCACGGGAGTCACAGTGCGACCCTCCCCAGAGAAAGTGGTGTGCGTTAAAATCACCAAGTAATAGAAGGGGTGGCGGTAAGGAAGAAACCAGAAAATCAACATCTGGGATAGACAATGCCCGTGAAGGGGAGATATAAAGAACAATGTATACCACTTATTCAAGTGGATACGGGCTGCGGTGTAATGTAAGGAAGAAGGGACATAGAGCTGACGGTATGGAACACCAGTGCGTATAAGAAGAGCACTTTCGTTAAAGGTTCCATCGGAAAAAGGATCCGATGAATATAACAAATTATAGCCTGAAAAGGGCCTGATAACAGTGGATTGTAATTTGGGTTCTTGCAAACAGACCCCAATAGGGGAAAACTGGGAGAGCAACACCTGAAGCTCACCCCTGTTACCCCTGAGGCCTCGGATATTCCACTGCAAATAAGCCATGATTTATGGAGAAAGATATAAGTGGCAGTGAGAGGAAGCTATGGACTAGGGTTAGAAAAGTCCACGTGTGGAGGCAGCGGAAGACCTGTAATCAGAGAGGGAGGAGGACGTTGTGAAGGAAGGGGGGGTTGAGACGAAGAAGAGAGACGAGGAACCTCAGATGGAGTAGTGTCCATCATCGGCACAGTCTCGGTAATATATTCTGCAATAGCTTCCAGTGTTTCGGAAGTCAAAGATGCAGAATGTGGGACTACATTAGAAATGGAAGAAGAGTGAGCAACGATCGGGAGTCTATAGACTGTACTAAAGTAGAGGGCGAGGAGATAGAAGGGAAACTGTCGAAGGGGCTTGGGAGGGACTGGGGATGAAGGTAGTGTATGAGGAGGAGGATGAACCTCCACACACGTTACAGAACTAGACGGAGGCGAAGAACCCGGCAGTAGGGATTTTTGCCGGGCTTATGAGAAGAATGGGGCGCTGAGGTTTAGGAGAATGACAAGGACGTGTAGACTCAGAACTGTGCGAGTGAGTAGAGGAAGGAGTGTGGATAGTATTGGATGCCGAGGTAGGGACCTCGGAGCCAAGAACATCAAAAGGATTCGAGACAGGGGTGACTGAGGAAGAGGCGACCACAGAGGAAGCCGTGGAAGTTGGGACCCCAGAAGCGGGCGACGTTTAGCAATGCGAGAATAGGAAATACGGGAAGTCTCCCTTGAAGGCGTAGATGAGAGACGGCCATAGCATATGAGAAGCCTTCCGCCTCTTTGAGGCAACGGATTTCCGCTCATTCAGGTAAACCTGACAACGGCGAGAATATGATGGATGTGTCTCATGACAGTTAAGGCAAGAGGAGGTAAAGTACAAGAAGGACTGGCATGGTCGTCGGCACCACAGACTGGGCATTCGGCCATGGACCCGCAATATTTCGCTGGATGACCAAAACGCCAGCAGTTTCTACACTGCTGTGGTGTAGGGTCACCTTTCGAACTTGTAAACGTTGACCTGCAATATATACCGAAGGTGGGAGTTCACGGCAGTCAAACGTTAAACGAGCTACATTGCATGGAAAACGTCTTCGCTTATTGGCAGGGAGGGTAAAGAGTCAACCTTAAGGATAGGGAGTTCTTGGAGTTCAAGTTGCTCTAAAATGTCTTCACCACATGTCTGGAAATTCCGTTGGACAATGGTGTGGGTAAAATGACAGTACCACTACAAGAATTAAGAGAATGATGCTTGTCAATAGTGATAGGAATAGTATCTATGGTCGTAAGAAGGGAAAGATCGCGAGCTTGGCCAGCATTCTGGACTGTGATGATGCGAGTGCCGCTCTTGAGAGCGTGAAAAGAGATATCTTTGCCTACATGGCGTAGGAGAGCTTTACCAATACTATGATCGGAAAGATAGGTAGTTGGAGTAGTCGGTCTAAGAGTAAAACTCGTCCATTGAGGAGTGTGAAACAAAGTATCTAAGGGAGTGCGCGATGTGCTAGGCGTTTCTGAGATGAACGAGAAGGAAGAGTCGAATCGTCATGTAAGGGTCGTGGTCGTTTGGATGTGGGACCGGGGGTGGTCCGATGGGAGACGGGCGAGCGATTCGAAAATTGCCGCACCGTCGAGGGAGAAGCTGGAATCAAGGTCAGAGAAGAGCGAAGGTCAGATACGTCAAAAGGGCCGGTCGGAACCCCAGTACCTGAAGCAGGTGACGAGCAGGCACCAGCAAGAGGTACAGGGGTATTAGAGCTGTCCGGGAACGAGGTAGGGTCAGAACTAGGTGCGGTATCAAGAAGGGGCCCGGGGTATTGGGTTCATGGATTGGGTCAGCCATGGTTAGAGTTACTTCTTTCTTTTTATTTTTAAGAAAAAAAGAAAGAAGAAAATAAAAATAAAAAAGAAAAAAGGGGAACGTGGAGGAATAGCTCCTAGGAGGAATGGAAGGGCGTAAATCCCCCTCCGCGCCCAAGAGGACCTCAACACCGCTAGTAGTGCAGATGCTGCATGGAACCCGTGCCATACCCTACTCTTCATGCCAGTAAACCAGCAATCCGGGATAGCAACCTCACATCCACCGAGCCCCCTCGGCGGACAAAAGAGAGGGCGGCCGGATATCCGCCACAAAGCATACCGCCTTCGGCCACCACCCCGGAATCCGAAAGGTGGCCTCCAGAGATACACCCGTCGCACGAAAGATACCCAAGGCCACTCCCGGGAGACCGGAGAGGGAACGGGACATCCCCAGGCGATCCAGATTCCACGGCAAACTACACCACCACCAAGGACCTCAATGGAATGGGATGGACCACGATACCCTTCCCCCTACCTAGGAACTAGAATGCCTGTGGAGGGAAGCTCCCAGGTTAAAAATGGGAAGGAAATAAGGGAGGGATGAGGAGGAAGAGGAGGAAAGGGAAAAAGGGAGGATGGGGAAAATGGGAAAAGGGAGGGGGGATTGGGGGGTAATTAGGTTCGGTCTGAGGAAGAAGACCAAAAGGTCCAATTCCTCAGACCAAGAGCCTCTTCACCACAGCAAGGAGCCCCCCTTGAAGAGGTTAACCAAGCAGAGGCCTCAAGTGCTGGAAGAGGTGGAGAAACTGTTGCTAGTGTGGTTGAATGAGAAGCAACTTGCAGGTGATAGCGTAAGTGAGTCGATCATATGTGAGAAAGCAAGGAAGATACAGTGATTTGCAGCAGAATTACCCTTTTATGAGTGCAGAAAGTGATGAATTTAAAGCCAGTAGAGGATGGTTTAAAAAGTTTCATAAGAGAAGTCACATTCACAGTGTGGTAAGGCATGAAGAGGCTGCTAGTTCTGATGCTGCTGTTGTGGAAGCGTTCGCGAAAGATTTTGCTGAATTCGTGGTCGAAGGATACGCCCTGCAATAAGTGTTTAACTGTGACTAGACCGGGTTTTTTGGAAGAAGATGCTGAGGAGGACCTACATCACCCAGGAGGAGAAGGCTATGCTAGGCCACAAGCCACAATCGGAGAAAGAAGAAGAAAGGGAGATTAAAAGTGATGTGATAAAAGCTGTCATAGAAAAATAGAATTAGTGCCAGGATTTCTTTGAGAAGAACCATCCCAACAAAACTGTTATGAACAGTGTTGAACATGATGAACAATAATGTCATCTCTCATTTCTGTAACGTTTTGATGCGAAGGAAAAGACAAGTCACATTAGATCGGTTTATGGTGAAGTTTGGTCCACCAAATAAACAAGAGAAAACACCTAAAGGAGAACATCCCTCCATCGTGGAGGTGGACTCTCCCTCAAAACAGTAACCTTCTCCTCACTTCCTTCACGCCAGAAGTCAACTCATGCAAGGTTAGTTTTCTTGGTTGTTTACGGTATGTTTTATGTTTTTTTTTTTTTCTCTATTAAACTGTGCATTATTTTGTATAATTAAGGATTTTTCAAACTGATTATTTTTTCTGTGCTTAAAACTCTTAAAAAAAAAACTGTTTACAGCGAACAGTTCGTAGGGGTCTAGAACAGACTTGTGCAATGGTAGTTTTCTCTGTTGTTTAAGGTTTTCTCAGTGTTATTCAAGGTTTTCATTTAGTTTGCTATTACACTGTGCATTCTATGGTATAATTAACTATTTTTGTGCTTAAAAATCTTAAAAAAACAATATTTACATACAGTTCGTAGGGGTCTGGAACGGATTAATCGTATTTACATACAATCCAATGAGGAAATTAGGTTCGGGTCACAACCAAGTCGGGTCGCGACCAGAGTTTTGGAATGAATTATGGTTGTGACCAAAGGTTCCACTGTATAAATATTAAAATGTGTAGAAATGCTCATTTCTCTACTAAAATATTCTCACATTTAAAGCTAATACAGTGGTCCCCCGCCTAACGAGCAAAATTCATTTCAGATGCCTGCTCAAGTGCCATTACCAAAGGAATTTACTTCCTTAAGAAATAATGTCATGTAGGTTAGTCTATTTCATACCCCCAAAAATACACTTCCACAAGCACTTACAATATTATACTTACATAATTGTATGATTTCCGGGGTGCTCGTTAGGCGGGAGACCACTGTATATCCATCCTTGATTTTAAAGGGAATGCCATGCATGCACCATAAAATAAAAGTAACACAGCAACACAGTGTTGCACTTCTCTATAATCCTTGAGTATATTATTTATTATCTGTTACAACTGGGCCAAAAGACTTCAACTAGCAACTGTAATGTAAAACAGCTTGAATTCAACTGAGGAAATGATTATATTTTTACCACTCTAGCCATTTTCCACCAAGACTGGGTGACTCAAAGAAGGAAGCACATTCACCATCACTCTTTCAATCGCTGTAATGCTACAATTGTGCCATAATCACAATTCAAATTACTCTCTGAGCTGTAACATCACCAGGAAGTACAGTGCAGGCACTGTACTTCCAACCTCCAGGGCTAAAGTCTGGCTAACCAATTTTCATGAATCCCTTCATAAATGTTACTGTGCTCACACTCCAATAGCATGTCAAATCCCAAAAACCACTTGTTTCCATTCCATCCAATCTAAAGCATTCATAAATACCTGCTGGAAGCTCAAGCCCCCACTTCTCAAAACCACCTTCACCCCTCCCTCCAACCCTTCCTAAGTAAATTATATATTAAGATTTCAAAATTCAGTGCAGTATAATGTACAATATTTGAAAATTCAGGAATTGTAGATAAGTGATGCTTCATTGCAAAAATTATGTGCATGTGTTGGAATGTCATTTATATAAAGTATCAAACCATACACACACAACCCGCACATATAAAAGAGAGGAGCTTACGACGACGTTTCGGCCCGACTTGGACCATTTACAAAGTCACACTAACACACAGAAACGGAGGAAGGGGTATTTATAGGCAGGCAGACAGGGAAGGGTACAAGAGAGGGGTGTAATAATGGAGTAAGTAGTGGAAGTGGTAGTAGTAGTAGTAGTGGAGACAGTCATATTCTAGGAAAGGAGCACTGCAATGAAGCTAGCGGCCCGCAAGGGTGGGACGAGAACACAGAGGGAGGAAAGGCAAATAAAATAAAGGACAAATACAAGGCAAAAGAAAAGAAAGAAAAGAAAACCCATAGGAGAAAAAGGAGAAGGGGGAAGAGATGAAAGGGGAAGGAATCTGGTTAAGTCACGGGTGTTCTGAAGTTTAGAGCATTTAACAATGTAATGGGAGAGGAAAGCATCAACAGAGACAAAGCCAGGGCTAAGATTCATACAGGGAAAGTTGTGTATAAGGGAGGATTCAACCAGATGGCGACTATGAAAGTTGGACGTAGGGTAGACAGTTTTAGCAGAAGACCAATCAATAGGATGACTGTGATCTCTGACATGACAGAAAAGAGCATTATTAGTGTCAGCAAGCCTAACACTGCTAAAACTGTCTACCCTACGTCCAACTTTCATAGTCACTGTCTGGTTGAATCCTCCCTTATACACAACTTTCCCTGTATGAATCTTAGCCCTGGCTTTGTCTCTGTTGATGCTTTCCTCTCCCATTACATTGTTAAATGCTCTAAACTTCAGAACACCCGTGACTTAACCTGATTCCTTCCCCTTTCATCTCTCCCCCCTTCTCCTTTTTCTCCTATGGGTTTTCTTTTCTTTTGCCTTGTATTTGTCCTTTATTTTATTTGCCTTTCCTCCCTCTGTGTTCTCGTCCCACCCTTGCGGGCCGCTAGCTTCATTGCAGTGCTCCTTTCCTAGAATATGACTGTCTCCACTACTACTACTACTACCACTTCCACTACTTACTCCATTATTACACCACTCTCTTGTACCCTTCCCTGTCTGCCTGCCTATAAATACCCCTTCCTCCGTTTCTGTGTGTTAGTGTGACTTTGTAAATGGTCCAAGTCGGGCCGAAACGTCGTTGTAAGCTCCTCTCATTTATATGTGTGGGTTGTGTGTGTATTGTTCCAGTCACGGTATTGTGCCTTTTTTTGTTATCAAACCATACCACGGGTGGGGTTCGAACTCGCGGTCACAGAGTCTCAAAACTCCAGACCGTCGCGTAAGCCACTGGGCCAGCTAGCTTCAATAAGATTCATCCAACTAGGTATATTTCTACACCATAGGAAGGTTAGCATAGGCACCACTGTGTCCACAAATGCAAGTTTTACAGACGAATCTCCCGCTAGCATGGCCGTGACGAACTCTAGCTCAAGTCCCCTCAAAGCCGTCAACATGACTCACGAATCGTAATGACAAGATTGCAAACAAACCATACACGGGTGGGTTCGAATCCGCGGTCACAGAGTCTCAAAACTCCAGACCGTCGCGTAGCCACTGGGCCAGCTAGCTTCAATAGATTCAACCAACTAGGTATATTTCTACACCATAGGAAGGTTAGCATAGGCACCACTGTGTCCACAAATGCAAGTTTTTACAGACGAATCTCCCGCTAGCATGGCCGTGATGAACTCTAGCTCAAGTCCCCCTCAAAGCCGGGACTTGAGCTAGAGTTCGTCACGGCCATGCTAGCGGGAGATTCGCTGTAAAAACTTGCATTTGTGGACACAGTGGTGCCTATGCTAGCCTTCCTATGGTGTAGAAATATACCTAGTTGGATGAATCTTATTGAAGCTAGCTGGCCCAGTGGCTTACGCGACGGTCTGGAGTTTTGAGACTCTGTGACCGCGGGTTCGAACCCCACCCGTGGTATGGTTTGTTTGCAATCGTGTCATTACAATTTCGTGAGTTATAAAGTATCAAATTTGTTTACTGACAACAGAATGTATGGTGGAATTAAAAATACCCTCAGCAATTATATACAAATCAGTCTAGAAGCATGGAAACTAAGAAAAAATTACCTTTGAAATTATAATCTGGAGTACATAGAAATCAACAGGCCCAAAAATGATGAAAACAGCCAAACTGTACAGTACTCTACAGTCATCCTTGTTTTTCCTCTCCATTAAAAGTTAATGTGTTGAATTGTGTGTTGAATTACATGTAGGATAAAGCAAATATTACAGTAAAAATAAGATACAGTACTTCTTAACTGAATTGTGATGTCTGTACTTCTGGCAAGACAGCTATTGAATAATTGATGGTGACTGTTTCCTTTGGGTCACCCAACCTTAGCAGGAGAAAGATGACGTTGTTTGAAAGACAAAAAATGAGATGCATCTTACCGTAACAATTTCTAGCATCTCCTGTCGACTGATGTATCCATTGCCATCTAGGTCATACATTGAGAAGGCCCACCTCAGCTTTTGCTCCAGTTTTCCTCTTGATGTAACAGAAAGGGCACACAAGAACTCCCGGAAGTCTATGGTGCCATCCCCATTAGCATCGAAGGTCCGGAACACGTGCTCCGCAAACTGCTTGGGAAGGTAAGTGATGACGAGTTGCACATAAAACTGTCAAACCTCGTCTGGATGGCCCCTTTTTGGCTGAGAATTTTTGTAGAGTTTAAATCTGATGATTAATAGTTGACAAGTTTCAAATTTTTATAGAAAGTATATAAATCACTTTATTACCATTAAATGCGGAAAATGAAGGTTAGGTATATACCATCCACAAATACATTACTCCATGTCGTAAAGATACTGGCTAACCTTCTCATATTTCTGCAATTTAGTACAGTGGTTTCATGCTAGTCACTCTGCAAGTTAATTTTCCAAAACATTCTAAGGGGTTAAAGGAACGAGGTTTGACTTTTGAGTAGTGTTTAAGGCATCACAGAGGCAGGATATATAAGGGCTGGGTTAATAAATCAAAGCCATAATAGCATTATAATAAGCTATAATTATGGCTGTAAAGTCTTGACTAACTCTAGCCCTTAATTAATCTTGCTTTGCTCTGTTAAGGAGCACTTTTGAAAATACTAAATATGTCAAAATTCTTGCTAAATTAAATACCACAAATTTACAAACTTTAAAAATTAATTCAGCTTATTAAAATTTTATAAATGTGATAGTGAAATAACATTTAGCAAAGCAAGAAACTTGGTAATTTAAAAGGCAAAATATAATATACGTATCTACATATTATTGGCACAAATCAAACACTCCACCTGTACCTTGATGATCCATAATACATTATCTGCAATTTAACATTTCTGAAAGGGAATCAAATTCCAAATGCTTCTCTGACCTCTTTTTCTCAATGAGTAGTGAGGGATCTGTTCCTTGCAAATGTGATTGAGAGATCACAAAAAAGGGGGAATTTAATTTCCTTTTAAAGTGGGTAAATTGCAAATTAAGCTGTCAATTATTATTATTATAATCAAATAGAAGCCCTAAACCACAGGGATCATACAGCGCTGCAGGAAGCTGTCAATTGTTTCCTATGATTTTGTTGCGTCAATACAACACACTGAACGGTTTAAGCCTTGTGAGGTCCAGTTCCCTTCCAGAATGCACACACCTAGCATCCCATCTCACACAAATCAAGAGCCTTAAACTACTGCAAATGCAGCCTAGCTTGTAAACAGGAGCACAATCACTGGCATAATTCCTATTATGGTAAAAAACTTCGCAGATCCTACCAACGAAGCTACTACCTGTACATACAGGTTTTAGCCTGTCAGTCATGTTTTTCTTCAGACTGCTCACACATCCTACACTGGACACTTTGGCTTCTGTAGTAATCATGTTTTTATTGCTATTACTGTACCTATGTGTTATTTTTACCAGGAACAGGACTATGATCATGGAGCCGGATCTTCAGTGGTTTATTCGTCATTTAATTTTTAAGTTTTCAGTTGTTGTTTTGCATACTACTTTCTTGAATCCCATTCCAGTACAGTACAGTATAGTAAGGAGTGGTCCTTACTACTGATTTATATTTTTTTCTTAGCATGTAACTCTGATCATTACTTTATTAGTGCTATGAAATCTTCCATATTTATTTTCTTGTTTGCTTTTATTCTACTGTACTGTATATGGCTATCAAGTCTCCCCTTCTCTCTCTTTTTTTAGCCAACAAGGGGATTTTTAATGTCAGTTTCATAGGATAGTAGCTCATTTTTTTCTAGATCTGCAAATCATTTTATAACTTCTCTTTCCTTTTTTGTCTAGACCAGCCACATTTTATTTATATGTTCACCACATTAGAAATGCATAAAAGCAAGTCTCGTTGAATATCATGGGTTGGTTCTGAAAGGTGCTAAATAATGGAAAAAATATAAAGTCATACAGGCTGCTTGTTTTACTTGTACACTTTTTGCTGGGATTATTATTCTTCTTATTTAATATTTTAATATTTTTGTTCCAATTATAGTAATGAACAAATTTATCCCATTTTTCTTACTTATTCTCCAACAAAATATTTTTCCATTTTGAGAACAGCAGCAACAAACCTAAATTTAATCAAGTACTGGAGTTTTAACTATCGCTTTTCACTAATTTAATTAATGAATATGGCGGCTTCTTAGTCCATTCACTGCAGCTGTCCTGTGTAAACAATTACTTTTTCTGCATATCAAAACTCATGTGTACAGCTAAGTACTTTTATAATTTTTGCTCATTCTTTGAAGGATATTTAAGGGAAAGAATTGATTTGTAAATTGATCAGATTAGTACTAGATCATACAACAAATATATGAAGGCATACAGGTTGTAACAGGGAAGTGGTAAAGAATTCTTTCCCAGTAAGCCATGCATGTCATAAGAGTCGACTAAAATGCTGGGAGCAATTTTCTTTTTAGGTCACCCTGCCGTGGTGGCATACGACTGGTTCATTGGAAAAAAAAAATTTCATGGGAAAGTAGAGAAGAGTCCTTCCTCTATAAGCCATGTGTTTCTTAAGAGGTGACTGAAATGCCAGGAGCTAGTAAACCCTTCTGTATAAATTACTAAATGTACAAAGAAGAAAAACTTCATGAAAGCGTTTCTTCTTTTTCAGGTCATCCTGCCTTGGTGAGAGATGACCGGTGTGTTAAAAAAAGAATTTATGTTACATTTGTACTCATAAATTATCCTGTGGAATACATAACACTTATGTACTCTATAAATAATAAATAAATGAATATGGGAATACAGCATATGTTAATACTAGAAATAAGAGAGACAAAGATAGTAAGCTCCTCAAGTAACATGATCTTTTTCAGGATGATTTTATTAAGAAACATTCTAATAAATTTCTAATAAAATGAATGAACTACTCCTCACAATTCTATTAAGCTTAAGTGGTTAAAATTACTCCTGATAATTTGGACACTGATATGGGTCCAAGGCATTTTCATGTCTTAGTCCCACTCGAGAAGCTACATTTCCTTACACCTGCCATTTACACCTCAGTAACTTGTTTAGCAAAGTATAGTATTAAGTATAAATAATAAAAATCCAAAGGTTATATTTACACTTCATTTAGATTCTCCAACTCAATTCTGGTCTTCACCTTATAGAATGTGCATAAATCCACTGGAAAAAATAGAGAAAAATAACAAAGCCACCACCTTTATCAGAAATCTTTCCTACAGAAATACGTTGAAGGCACTAAACTTGTACCCTTTGGAAAGCCATAGAATTAGGTGGGGGCAAGAGGGGGTAATATAAATTAAGAATGCAAATGATAAACCAGAGTAAATAAAAGATATGTAAATAAATCAGAATAAATAAAGGAGATATAAATATACCAGAGTAAATAAAGGAAATATAAATATACCAGAGTAAATAAAGGACATATAAATATACCAGAGTAAACAGTGGAGATATAAACAAAGTGCCAAAATTATCTAACCAAGACAAGACTCTTACCAATGGATTCAAGTTGGATAAATTTACATTTGGAAAGAAATAGGAAATCACCAATTTGGAAACAAGTTGAAGATGAGAGTGGAACAAACTGTTAAGTAGCTTCACTGAAGCAAGTACCTTGAGTAGCTTTAAAAATAGTTTAAACATTTTTAAAAAGTTACGGTGTTTCCAAATCGAATTTGTCAATTTATATATTACGTATATTATTTTTTATTAACACATCGGCCATCTCCCACCAAGGCAGGGTGGCCTAAAAAAGAAAAACTCATCATTCATTCCATCACTGTCTTGCCAGAGGCGCGCTCACACTAGTTATAAAACTGCAACATTAACACCTCTCCTTCAGAGTGCAGACACTGTACTTCCCATCTCCAGGACTCAAGTCCAGCCTGCCAGTTTCCCTGAATCCATTCATAAATGTTACCTTGCTCACACTCCAACATCATGTCAAGTCCTAAAATTTCATTTGTCTCCATTCACTCCTATCAAATATTCTCACACATGCTTGCTGGAAGTCCAAGCCCCTCACATACAAAACCTCCTTCACCCCCTCCCTCCAACCTTTCCTAGGCTGACCCCTACCCTGCCTTCCCTCCACTACAGATTTACACAATCTCTAAGTAAATTTTATTTTGTTCTATCCTCTCTACATGTCCGAACCACCACAACAACAACCCCTCCTCAGCCATCTGGATAATAGTTTTCGTAATCCCGCACCTCCTCCTAATTACCAAACTATGAATTCTCTGCATTATATTCACACCACACATTGCTCTCAGACATGACATCTCCACTGCCTCCAGCCTTCTCCTTGTTGCAACATTCACCACCCATGTTTCACACTCATATAAGAGTGTTGGTATAACTACACTCTCGTACATTCCCCTCTTTCCTTCCATGGACAATGTTCTTTGTCTCTACAGACTCCTAAGTGCACCACTCACCTTTTTTCCCTCATCAATTCTGTGATTCACCTCATCCTTCATAGACCCATCTGCTGACACGTTCACTCCTAAATATCTGAATACATTCACCTCCTCCATACTCTCTCCCTCCAATCTGAAATCCAATCTTTCATCACCTATTTTTTTGTTATCCTCATCACCTTACTCTTTCCTATATTTACTTTCAATTTTCTTTTACATACCCTACCAAACTCATCCACCAACCTCTGCAACTTCTCTTCAGTTTCTCCCAAAAGCACAGTGTCATCAGCAAAGAGCAACTGTGACAACTCCCACTTTGTGTTAGATTCTTTATCTTTTAACCCACACCTCTTGCCAACACCCAAGCAGTCACTTCTCTTACAGCCCCATCTATAAATATATTGAACAACCATTGTGACATCACACATCCTTGTCTAAGGCCTACTTTTACTAGGAAATAATCTCCCTCTCTTCTACATAATCCAACAAGAGCCTCACTATCCTCGTAAAAACTCTTCACTTCCAGGAGTAGAAACACTCTTGAAGCTCATCAAAGGTATATCAAGGGTATATCACAGTTGGAACAATACACAAATAATGCGCACATAGGAGAAAGAAACTTACAACAACGTTTGAGTCTGACTTGAACCAGTAACTAATAGTATTGTGACTTTTCGTTATTTAGATAATCATTGTTTAAGGATCACAAGCATTCACCCATTTGAGTTCCTTAGCAGCAATGAAATATTGCCTGTTGTTAAGATAATGAGCTGATAATATAATACAGTACATTTAAGTTTAAGGATATAATATTAAAATTAGATATAAGGTAATACAGTATAGAATTCATTTACATATATAAGAAGGACTAAACTATTTACAGTAAAAAGTATTCCACCCAAATAATCAACTTCCTAGCTTATCTAACCTATGTTGCATTTCATGGTCATATGACAAAACCTCTGCAATATGCAATATACACATGAATTTGTGGGTGTGAGGAGAGGGAAAGCCAGAATGTGGTAACCAAGTGAAAAACAAGAAGTGCCAATGAAGAAGGCTGAATGAAAGTAAGTTATATACTGTGTACCTTAACAATTTGGAAATTTGTGTTTAATAATTTACACCATAAGAACATAAGAAAGGAGGAACACTGCAGCAGGCCTGTTGGCCCATACTAGGCAAGTCCTTCACAATCTGTCCCACTAACAGAATATTTGCTCAACCCAATTTTCAATGCTTAACTACTTTCCTTATTATCTAATTTTTTATTTTAACACATCGGCTGTTTCCCACTGAGGCAGGATGACCCGAAGAAGAAGAATCACTTCCATCATCACTCACTCATTCACTGTCTTGCCAGAGGTATGCCGATACTAAATTATTTATTATAGTTAGGGTGAAATGCTAAAGCTCCAATTCCTTGGAGTAAGAGTCCTTCACCAGCATCAAGGAATACCCCTTTTAAGGGTGAAATCACAATACAAATAGTAGTACATAAACAATTTTACTGACCAGTGTAAATTATTTTTAAAGTTTTGCTAATAGTGTTGTATTTTGTGGTGTACTATCTAACTCTGAATACCTTTAACCCTATTTTCCTAGAGTACTTTTCTATCCTCTACAGGCAATTTCCCTTTATCCCCATGAAAGTGAGCAACATACTAGTGATGATAATGACAACAATCTCTTAACTTCACTTCTTGTTTACGATATTGTTTTCTTCATTCTCCATAAAAACAAAACTGATTGTAATAAATACCTTTGCTAAACTAAATAACATGTAAAACTTAATTATACTGCCATTACTTGGTAGTAATACATAGTAGTATCGCATGTTAATGAAGCTATGTGTATAACCAAGGTCAGTTCATGACAGAGCTTATTCAAAGTGAACACCAATCAGCACAACCTGCTCTCTTAGAAACAGTGAATAATAATACAGGATGATGAAAGAAGTGGATAATCAAGGTACAGGCATAGTTAAACACAAGTATAATACAATCTACACATACAACAAGAGTAAATTTAAGACTTAAACGGTAATCCCAGAGAACACTGGAATAGTGTTGTAAACATCTAAAAACACTACTACTAACACTAACACTACTACTAACACTAAACTATAAAGAAACCATGCAGTCACTGACAAATAGCGTGCGACAAGTTCATTCAATTTCAATTTAGTATTCAACTAACAGTTCATAAGAGTTACAAATAAATGAAAGGGTACAGTTTGTGATTTCATTACAGGTAATCTTCAACTACAGGTAGACTATTCCTATAAAATATAAAGAATTGCAAGCAGTAAGGGCAACTGTGACATCTGAACTTTGGTTAAAAAAAAAGGAGTAAGGTATTTTTTACCATATGTGCAGATGACAAATTTACCTTTACTATTGGCAATGCCTCATATAAAGGAATGACTTGCCTTTCTATCTCTTCTATTCACTAGCTTTATTCCATGCAGCTTTGTAATAAACAAATACACTGTACAAGAGAAGGCTATCAAACAGACACAAGAGAAAAATAACAAGATATACTTGTTTTAAGCTTAAATGTACAGTGATAATTTTTTACATTTAAAGAAGAGAAATTATACTTGATAGATTTAGAGAAAAAATATTAACCCTTTGACTGTTGCAAGCCCATTTCTGAAACTGTCATTCTAAGTCGCAAAATACAGTGGACCCCCGCCTAACGAGGAAAATTCATTCCAGAAGCCTGCTCAAGTGCCATTACCGAACGAATTTACTTCCTTAAGAAATAATGTCACGTAGGTTAGTCTATTTCAGACCCCCAAAAATACACTTCCACAAGCACTTACAATATTATACTTACATAATTGTACGATTTCCAGGGTGCTCGTTAGGCGGGGGTCCACTGTATTCGAAACAAAATGATTTTTTTTCTTATGAAATGATAAGAGAATCTTTTCCCGATGGTAATGACATCAAAAGTACGAAATTTGATGGAAAACGTATGGAATTACGCTCTTACGAAGTTAGCGATCTCGGCGATATATACGCATCGGTGATTTCCCCGACTTTGAGCCCTATTTTCGGCTAATTATATTGTTCCAGTCGACTAAACTCATAGCTATTTCTTTAGAACTCCATTTGTTCTATCGATTGAGTACAAGAAACTGCCCATTTACCGATTTCAACTACTTAATAAAGTGGTCAGAAATTGGCCATTTTTGCCAATTTCACGCAAATTAAAAAAAATGCCAATTTCAAAATAGGGTGCAGAATAAACAATGTAGACATTCCTGGCACTAAAATAACATTTTCTCTGTTCATTAGTCATGTCTCCAGGCCTGTCTTATATTACTCTTGCTTTCTATTTTGATTTTTTATTCACACAAAATATAGAAGATTTACTGTTATGCAGACTACTGCATTATTGTAAAAATGGTATAAATAATATCAGTGCACTTGTGAAAGAAAATTAGACTACCAGATGACGTGTATTGGATGCGTGGCGTGATTTGTTTACTCTTGAACATTGGCAAAAATCGAACATTTCCGCTACTTGAGCTCAATTTCAAGGTCGTTTTCATCGTGAAACTAATCAAAATCATCTCTATTTCTGTAATATGTTTTCCATTCTATCAAATGAGACCAAGAAAATGAGAATACAACCATAAATACTATATAAAAATACACCTCAAATTTGGCATTTTAATCCAAAAACATCGTCAGAGTTTTTTTTCTCATTATGCACTGCATGCTGCAGGATTTTTTTTATACAGCGCACACTGACCACACAGACCCATTTTCTCACATGTGGGCCTACCAGCTTTCTCCCGCTTGATTTGAAGCCGCTAGAATTTAGGCGTATTATTATTATTATTATTATAATCAAAAAGAAGCGCTAAACCACAGGGGTCAGGCGTATTAATACGTCCGAAACACTGGCTTGTAAGACGTATATATACGGCCGAAACAGTCAAAGGTTAAAAGGAACAGGAAGAAAATACTCCTAACATAGAGAAACCTGCTCAGTCCACCAACAATACACCATTAATATAATTTATTTCTTTGGTGAATGAATTTCTATTCATATACAGTAAAACATTAAAACTTATTCTTTCTAGTGTTTTAATAAACAACTTTAGATACCCAGTTTTCCTCATTTTTGCTGTGAAGAACCAAGAGGTTAACAGAAAACATGCTGGTGTTCTCCATGATTCTAATACTGCATTTTGCAACACATTCTTATATTTCCATAAAAAAAAATAATTAAAATATTATTATTTATAGTATTTTTAAAAACATTTACCTACACTTTTTTTGTTTTATAATGAGTAAGCTGCAGTATTTTTGTGATGCTTAATACAAATGAACAGTGTTCACTCAAAGAAAAAAGCTTATTAATTGCCTCCAGCTAGTATTGTAACTTAAAACACTTTGGCAAGTACTTTTGAAAACAGTACTGCCAAAAGAATGAGTATAAAACCCAAAATATCATCACTAAACTTAAGAAAATAAGAATTATTTGATTGTAATCATTTCATGTTTACAAAGGAATATACCTTGGGAGAGTGACTGCATGTTTGTTTTGCTCAGTCATGCATGACTGCCAAGTGATTTGTATTGTGTTTCTCTCATTTTTAGTGTCAAGTTGTTTGTAATACTGTATTAATCATTGTACATTAACCCATTAACTGTCCAAACGTATATACAGTGGACCCTCGGTTAACGAAAAAACTTCATCCCAGAAGCCTGCTCAAGTGCCATTACCGAACGAATTTACGTCCTTAAGAAATAATGTCACGTAGGTTAGTCTATTTCAGACCCCCAAAAATACACTTCCACATGCAATTAAAATATTATACTTACATAATTGTACGATTTCCGGGGTATTTGTTAACCGAGGGTCCACTGTATACGTTCTTACCGCTAGCGCTCTGAACGTAAATATACGTTTTTTTTACATGCTTTCAAATGGGGAAAATCAAGGTGGGAGCACTACGCGTGTAAACGTGTATATACGTTTGGACAGTTAATGGGTTAAAGTACTAATTGAAAAAATATTTTTTCATCATCTGATGGTTCTTGAGCACCATTTACACACTTGTATCTGTTAAACAATCACCATTCTGCCTGGGATGTAATCTAATCTTAACACTTACAACTGTTTTTAACACAAAATTTGCCTCTAAGTGTACACTTTTGTGATTCATTATTTATCTGGAATACTTCCCTTGGTTTCAATTTAGCTGCATTATACTTTGGTACCTTCCATGTTCCAACACAAAATGCAACTAGAATCCCTTGAATTAAACAAATACTATGTACTCTATATAGTAATTCTTTGATTTATTTTGGTTCACGCTAAGTGAATTTGATATGCAATAACCTCATTTTTGTAAAATTTGCTATTATGCAATAACTCAATTTCTACAAGGCCCAATGTGCTATATACATAACTTCACTCTTATGCTATCAGATTTTCTGCAAACTGTTTACAACTGTAAGAGAGGATGCTGAGAAGGGTCCAAGCCCTATAATTGAGAATGAATTTCTGCTGGGGATGGAATGCATCTAACATATAGAGCAAGGGACATATAAAAGTCCACGGAGTTATTAAAAGAGTCTACTACATAGGATACCCATATCCATCAAGGTCTCATTCCAAATGTTACTGGACTAAATCACCATCTTGCCAGAGGTGTGCCAACACTACAACTCAAATGCACCTCCAAACTACAATATCCCCACCCCTCCTTCAGAGTGCAGGCACTGTACCTCCCACCTCCAAGGATTCAAGTCTAGCTAACCAGTTTCCCTGAATCCTTACATAAATGTCACCTTGCTCACACTCCAACTGCATGTCATATCATAAAAACCACTTGCCTCTACTCACTCCTATCTAACATGCTCACACGAGCCTGGTGGATGTCCAAGCCCCTAATACTAAAAGCTTCTTTTACCCCCTCCCTTCAACCTTTCCTAGAATGACATCTACTCCTCCCCTCTACCCCAGGATTTTTACACCCTCCTAGTCATCCTATTTTTCTCTATCCTCTCTAAATGTCCAAGCCACATTAACAGCCCCTACTCAGCCTTCTGAATACTTTTGTTAACTATACACTTCTTCCTAGTCTCCAAACTTTGAATTATCTGCACCATAATATTCACACCACACATTGCCCTCAACATGGCATCTCTACTGCCTCCAGCCTCCTCCTCACTGCAACATTCAAAACTCATGCTTCACACCCAGACAACACTATACCATGGTACATTTTCGTTTTTGTTTCCATGAATAAGGTTCTTCATCTCCACAGATGCCTCAATACACCACCCACCTTTTTCACTTCATCAATTCTATGGCTCACCTCATCTCTCATAAAGCCATCTGCTGACAAGTCCACCTCCCAAATATCTGAACACATTTTCCTCCATACTCCCTCCCTCCAATCTCTCATTAATCATCTTTCCCATGTTTATATTTAATTTTCTAGTTTTACATACCCTCCCAAATTTGTTTACCAACCTTTGCAACTTCTTTTCCGAATCTCCCAAAAGAACAATGTCATTGGCAAAATAGCTGTGATAAAATCCACTCTAAACCAGATTCACTATCTTTCAATCTCACGGTTCTCCCTAACACACTGGTATTCACTGTTTTACAACCCTATCTATAAGTATGTTAAACAACCATGGTAACATCACACATCCCTGTCTTACTTTTACTGAAAATAAAATTAGTATGAAAATACTGGAAATACAAATGATATGAAATACAAATACAGTAGTTTAGACAAAAATAATGCCACAAAAATTCCACAGTTAACAAATATATTCTGAAACTTATGGTAAATACAAAGTGGACAAAGAAAAATTATAGATAAGTGGATGCAAAAAGTTAATACATAATGATACTCAATAAAAAAAAAGGGTACTAAATGACTGTACAATCATTTAGAAAATACAGCCTCTCCTCACTTAGCAATGTACTTGTTTACCGGTGCCTTGGACTTACAATGGGCTCTCTGACCAGTATGCATACCTAAATAATGTATATTAGAGCTGATTTCCTTTATTCTATTTATTACAATATACAGTACACTATTGTATAAACATTTAAAAATATACCAGAAATGTTGTAAATGGTGCAAAGATGACATTAAATACAATATCAAAGATAGTTGACACAAACCCACTACCATTATAGTATGCTCCTCACTTAGGAACGAATTTGTTTAGTGACGTGGTCATAGGAACGGAACTCCATCATTGAGGAGAGACTGTACAACAAAACAAAAATATACAAGTAAAATATAGGTTTAAATAGAAAATTGCCAATGAGATCTAAGCACAGATAGTGCTAAAAACAAGAGTACGTGAGTTCCATTTCCATAATCCCAGTTATAAACATTAACACTTTCAGGGTCCAGACCCCCGATCAGAAACTTGTCCACGGGGTCCAAGAATTAAAAAAAAAAAAAAATTGTTATTTTTTCTTATGAAATGGTAGAGAATCTTTTTCTGAAGGTAATAAAACAAAAAGTATGAAATTTGATGGAAAATTGACAAAATTAAGCTCTCACGAATTTTGTTGCATCAGCGATGTTTATGCATAGGCGATTTTGCCCACTTTGACTCCCATTTTAGGCTAATTACATTATTCCAGTCGACCAAATTCTTAGCTATTTCGCTAGTATTACTTCTATTTTATCGATTGAGCACAAGAAATTGCCCAGTCAACTGTTTCACCTACCCAATAAAGTGATCAGAAATTGGTAATTTGGCTAATTTCATACAAAGTTCAAAATATTCCAATTTCAAAATAGGGTCCAGAATAAACAATGCAGGCATTCCTGGCACTAAAATAACATTTCCTATGTTTATTAGTTACATTTCCAGGCTTTACAAATGATTTTCATTTTTCATTTTTTATTCACACAATGAATTCTTATTCACACCAAAAAATAGAATATTTACTGTTATGCAATATTTTAATAATTGTATAAATAATATCAACGCATTTGTGAACGCACATTAGACCCACCAGCTGACGCATGACGTCATTTGTTTACTCTGGAACATCGGCAAAAATCGAACATTTCCACTACTTTGAGCTCAGTTTCAAAACATTTTCAGTACTAAAACCAATCAAAATCATCTCTATTTCTGTAATATATCTTCCATTCTATCAAATGAGACCAAGAAACCGCGAATACAACTGTAAAAAACATACGAAAAAACACCGAAAAGTCGCTGTTTCAATCCAAAAATATGGTAGCAGTTTTTTTTCTCATATGCACTGCGTGCTGCAGGATTTATTTTATGTTGTGCACACTTACCACATAGATGTATTCTCTCATATCTAGGCCCAAATTTACCACTCACAGCTTATCTGAGTGAGCTGAGCTCATGGCATAGAACTACAGCTTGGACCCTGGCTTCAAAGCCGTAGAACTATGGGACGGACCCTCAAAGGGTTAATCTACCATGTATGATAATGGAAATAAAAAAAATCGAATTTTGGAACTTGACAATAAAACCCAAACCATATGATGAAAATGTATTTAAATGCAATTTTGGGTGTTAAGTGGTATTCGTCTTTAGCTGAAGTCTTGTAACCTCAACTAAAAAAGGGTTGCAGTAGGCAAAGGAAGTGGTGGTTTAAATGTCAGGAAACTGGTCAATGTTACGTGATGTAGGGCTTTGTTATATTATGACCAGCTCAGTGGTCAAGCACCTGCCTCCTTGAACAGTGTTATTTTAAATTAAGTAGGTACAGGCTACAGAACTACTTAATTAACTACCTAATAAAAATATTCTTAATTATAGTGGACCACTACCTTTTATGTCTCTGCCTACTGTATTTCAGTTTGCTCACAATTACCTTTTTGTATCATTTCCACCATCTGCTTCGAAGGTTCACCATCTCTCATGGCATATCTACCCATTTCCATCTTTTGCCAGCTATTGTGATGGTACAGGAAGGCCAATTTCCCTCAAGCACATCTTGAGCCTCATTTTGTTTCATTGTAGACCTAGCTTTGTTTACACATACCCCCCAACCACCACCCACACCACCACCAGCTGCCTTGTGGATACATACCATATGATTACTCCCGTGTTATCACTCTGTGTCTGACCTTTTTACTGCCCTGTGTTGTTTCTGGATATTAACCATAGCATCAAAAAGAAAATCTAGTGAAGGTGAAGATGCCAAGAAGTATGAAGAAAACAGAGGTAATGGATATCCTTAAGTTGGTGCAGCCAAGGCCTATGGAGTGAAGGAATGAACAATTTGTGCAAGACAATGAGGAGAAGATAACAGCTTGTGTGATGAGTAACCCAAATTGTGATCTGCTGAAAAAATCGGAAAACAGTCAGTACATCTAGACAAAACTAAAAAAAATGCTGAATGACTGGATTCAGGAGAAAAAGAAACATGCACCTCAGGAGAAAACAAAGAAACATGCATCCATTAATTTCCTTGTGATTCATGAGAAAGCCTTATTTTACTATAAAATAGTGCATGAGCAGGAAGGAAAGCATGCAAACAATTGCACTTTGTCTGGATGGTTTAATCATTTCAGAGTGTGTAATAAGCTTCGTAACATTAAATTTGGTAGTGAGAGCCTCTGCTGATGGTGCTGTTTCTTGTATATGTAATGACATGAGAGAATGGTTACAGTCAGAGGTGTCCCTGTATTAGCACTTTGGGGGTCGACAGGCCTTCTCGGAAACACGTTCTCAGGGTCGAAATGTTTTTGGAAAAAAAAAAAAAAATTTCTTATGAAATGATAGAGAATCTTCCGATCATAACGACACCAAAAGTATGAAATTTGAATGAAAACTTACGGAATTATGCTCTCGCGAAGTTATCGGTCTCGAAGATGTTTACGCATCGGCGATTTCGCCCACTTTGAGCCCTATTTTTGGCCAATTCCAATGTTCCAGTCCACTAAAATCATAGTTATTTCGCTAGAACTCCATTTCTTCTATCGATTGAGTACAAGAAACTGCCTATTTACCAATTTCAACTACCCAAAATAGTGGTCAGAAAATGGCAATTTGGCCAATTTCACACAAATTTCAAACGATGCCAATTTCAAAATAGGGTCCAGAATAAACAAGGCAGACGTTCCTGGCACTAAAATAACATCTTCTCTGTTCATTAGTCACATCTCCAGGCCCCTCTTACATTACTTTTGCTTTCCATTTTTAATTTTTATTCTCACAAAAAATAGAAGATTTACTGTTATGTATACAACTGCATCATTGTAAAAATGGTATAAATAATATCAGCACACTTGTGCAAGAATATTAGACTACCCAGTTGATGTGTATTGGACACATGGTGTGATTTGTTTACTCTTGAACATCGGCTAAAATCGAACATTTTCGCTACTTTGAGCTTAATTTCAAGGTACTTGTCATTGTCAAACCAATCAAAATCATCTCTATTTCTGTAATATATCTTCCATTCTATCAAATGAGACCAAGAAAACGAGAATACATCAATAAATACCATACGAAAATAGACTGCAAAGTCGCTGTTTTAAACAAAAAAAACGGTCAGTTTTTTTTTTCTCATGCAGTGTGTGCTGCAGGATTTTTTTTATACTGTGCACACTGACCACACAAACCCATTCTTTCATATGTAGGCCTACCAGCCGTTTCCCACTTAATTTGAGGCCGCTAGAATTTACTCGTACTAGTACGGCACCGACCCCTGCTCGTAAAAGTACTAGTACGGCACCGACCCCGAAAGGGTTAGGGATGTATCGGATGTGAAAATTTAGATATCCGCGGATGCGGATGTGCATACGGAGGTCTTACTCATTCTGCGGATGCAGATGTAAGAAATTGTGCGGATGTTCTGCGGATGTTGTTGCGGATGCAAGAAATTGTGCTGATGTTCCGCGGATTTCGGATGCGGATGTATATGCAGATATCTGTTTGCAGTGAAATACGGATGTAAGAAATTGTGCAGATGTTCCGCAGATGCAGATGCGGATTCAGATATCCGATACATCACTACCCTGTATGCAGATGTGAAACTAATAAAAATACAAGAAGGCAAGGATTAGAAAAGACTACAAAGGTATCTGGACAGTCTACAGGCCGAGAATTTTCCTGGTACCAAGGCACTGAAGCAATATCAACCAGAATTCAAAATAAATATATTCATACTGGTTGACTATCTGATTAAGCTTGGGTAAATTATCCTGCATTATACTATAACAACATGCTTTAATTTGTCTAACATCTGCATGCCTTTTCAAATCATTATAAGTACAATACTTAGTTTGTTATTTCAGGTGAACTGTATATTTGAGAGAAAATTGTGACTTTTTTGGAGGTGGTATGCAACATAACCAAGTTTTACCCATAAGATGTTTGATTCTCCCATCACATTTTCATGTATAGCTCCGTTTTTTTACAATGCAACTCATGCAAAAGGTGGTTGACTACTGTACTCTAAAACATAATGTATGTGTCAAACCACCTATTTTTGTAATTACCTATTTGCAGTTAGAGGATCAAGATCTATTCTCATGGTATCCCATCTGTATTTTGCTTATACAGTGGAACCCCGGTTTTCGAGGGGTGCGGAAATCAAGCAAATCAGTTTTAGAGCACTTTTTTCAGAAAAATTCTTCCCCGGATTTCGAGCACCCGCTCGGAAATCAAGTGTATGATATGCGTGCACCCGGGCCGCTCATATGTTCATGACTCTCTCCTGGGCACATTAAATGTCTTATTTTACATTAATATAGACATTTTCATTAATCCATCTATGATATTTTCTTCAAAATTATATAAGAAAAACATTACATGGCATATAAACATGCCTTTGTTACTTGTTCACTAAGAGTGTCCCTCTAGCCTTAACGCCATAGTTAGAATACTAATACGCAATAATATAGGTTAATATAGACATTTTCATTAATCCATCTATGATATTTTCTTCAAAATTATATAAGAAGCACGTTACTACATGCAATGTTTATATGCTATTGAATGGCGAGTCGGGTGGAGGGAAAACATTAAGTTTTCTCTGGTCCAGCATCCAGCATTAGAGAAAACTGTATGAATCTGCATTGGCCCAGTAACAGCCCTTTACATAATGCCTTTGTTTACAATTCTCAGCATGAATTATTCATTACTTCTCCCTTTGTTAATGATGGCATCTAAAGGTAGTTGTTAGAAATTATTAAACTCGGTGAACATGGTACGTATGTCGATGGTAATATGGCTGTGGGCCGCAGTAGGTATAGCCCAGGCGGACTACATACGTGTACCTACATCTACCGGCTACCTACACTCACTTCCTACAAATAAATACTACTAACCACTGAAGAGCTGCAACACTATAGTTATTATCTATAAAATTTATTTTTTAATGTTTTTGGGTGTCTGAAACGGATTAATTGGATTTACATTATTTCTTATGGGAAATATTACTTCGGTTTTCGAGCATTTCGCATTTTGAGCAACCTTCTGGAACAGATTAAATATGAAAACCAGGGTTCCACTGTATAGATTTTCAGTTTCCTCTGGTTGTAGCCTATATTTAGCTAATATTCCAGCCATGTTGACTTCTACAACATGGTCACTGTTGAACTAGAAAAGTATTGGCTTGGATGGCAACAAATAAATCATAACTCAAATAGAGCCCAATCATGGGCAATGCCAGAAAAGCCCAGGTATAAAGAGTACATCAACACGTACTATACACCATACATACAACAGGGGTAGAGGTAAAAAAAAAAAAAAAAAAAATGATGGAGCTGGATACAGATGTCACCATGGATTCTGTGAGAAGGAGCCAAAGAACTGTCTGAACTTCTACCTATGATCTACAACAAGTCAATGAATGCAGGACAGTTGCCAGAGATTTGGATGACAGCAAATATAGTGACTATATTTTAAGAAAGGAAATAGGCAGGAAACACTGAACTATATAGGTCATGTATATCATGCAAGATAATGGAGAAGATATTTAAAAGGAGTGTGATAGAGCATTTGGAGAAAAATGTTTTCATAAACAGCAACCAATACAGGTTCAGAGAAGGCAAATGTTGTCTTACCAACTTTATCAACATATTTTACTTTCATAGTTACCAAAATTCATTGACAACTAAGTGTCCAGATGAGGTGTTAAAAAAAATTAATGTTCGTGAAATTACACAATGTGGATCACTGGTTTACAAAGATAGGTATTTTACCATTCATTGTGAGATGTGCAATGCAATACTAGACTTCAAAGAACACGCAGTTCAGTTTAATTAGAGTATGAGATACGTGTATGCTCATAACGTAACAAGAGAAAATGCAAAATTCTGAAATCTTTATCTGATAAAAAGGCGTACCTTTGATGCATCACCATATGGAAAAAAGTTCCCATATATCTTTTTGAATTCTTCAACTGAAAGATGTCCAGTTGGGCAGTCTTTAAGGAAACCTTTGTACCACTCTTGGATCTCCGAGTCTGTAAATAAATACGTACATAAATATATGCATAAGTACATATCCATGTTTTATATACAGCATAGTTAAAGACAAATATATGCATATAGAAGGGAAAGTGATGGAAAAAGCAGTTAAAATTTACATGACAGTATAGTGAGTTCCCAACTTATCAACGAGTTACATTTCAAATATTTCAATGTATAAACTAGTCATCTATAATCCTGGATCTATTGTCCTACAGGAAGCAGTACTACAAAGGACTATTACATATTGCATGCTTGTAATTGCAGATCAACATTCATAAAATAATTATCTCTTCCATATTATGTCTTTTTTTATCTCTTTCACAAGTGTGTATCATTGTAACACAGGCATTCATAAGTCAGGGATTCGTGGGCATATCCTGGGGCTCCCTATATTGGAACTTTTCCTGGAAAAGACATATAGGTTACCAAGGTGTAACAAGAGAAAAGGCCAGACATCAGTATGGATGTTTTTCTTGACACATGCTTGATCTTGGGAGGAAAGGTGTGAAACTGCTTCCACCATCGCTCCTTGCATTCTCTTTCCCTTCCTTGGTGGATATCTATGCAGGGATCCCTTGCATTTTAACACTGGTTCAAGTGAGACATAGATATGGAAACAGAGATAAACCTCAAATTCCTGCTGCTGCACTGAAGTACACGTATAGTAGACCCTCGGTTTTCGTGTATCTCTGTTTTCGCCGATTTCAGTTTTCACACACTTTTTTCGTGGAAATATTGGCTCCATTTTCGTCGATGGTACGGAACCTGTCCAGTGCCCAGTGCGCATACAAAGCCCGCAAGCCTGCCTCCCCCACACATTCTCAGGCAGTGTAGCACTGTTTCTGGTTGAGTGAACATTATCCTGCGAGTTCATACAAAACATTTCTTAACAATCCATTGTTTTTGGCCCTTGATTATTGTGTGTCATTGCTAAATAAGCCACCATGGGCCCAAAGAAAGCTCATAGTGCCAGTCCTTTGGTAAAGAAAGTGAGGAACACTATAGAATTAAAGAAAGAAATCGTAGCAAAGTATCAAAAGTGGAGTCGATAAAGGCTATAGCGCCAGCCAGCGATAAAGTGTAGCAAGTAAGTTAAGCGATTAAGCGATAGAAAAATGACGACAGGAAACTTAACTCCTCCAGTGTTGTTTGAGGTATATAGGGGCACTGAGACCAAAGCTGTCTCTGCCACCATCTCCTCCAAGTGTAAATATTTCTTATTTATAAATTAAAGTGTAAATATTTCTTATTTTTAAATTTAAGTGTAAATATTTCTTATTTATAAATTAAAGTGTAAATATTTCTTATTTATAAATTACGTACATTGTTTCAGTGTGAATAATGGTGGTGGTGGCCTGCTGCCTCCACCACCACCACTATATGTACGGCTTATGGTCAGTGGCCCTCATAAACCCAACAATAACACTATCACCAGTCCTCACATTCGTAATGACATTTTTTATTCATTCTGGAGTATATATATCATGTTTCTATGTTATTAATATTGTTTATTATGTCATATTAGATGAATTGTGATAGATAAATAAGCCGTAGAGCTGATATTAGTGTCAATTTGAAGCATTTTGTCCTGCCTCCAAACAATAAACTCACCTCCCTCTCTCCTCCTCTCCATCTTCCATACACCAACAAGAGTCACCAATAAAGGTAAGTGTGATGTTAAATGTTCATTTATACATGTTATTAGTGCTTTATATTTATTTGTCATTCTTTTCAGTATGTAAATCTATATTTAATCTCTAAAAATATTTTTTGTTAATACTCTTGGGTGTCTGAAACAAATTAATTGAATTTACATTATTTCTTATGGGGAAAATAGTTTGTCAATGTCAGTCAAGCCAGCCGTCAGTCAGTCGTCAAGTCCAAGCCGTCCAGTCCAGCCAAGCCCGAGTCACAGTCACAGTCAGTCCAAGTCACAGTCCAGCCAGTCCGTCAAGCGCAGCCAGTCCAAGTCCAGTCACGCAGTCACAGTCAAGTCCAGCCGTCGTCGCCGCCAGCAGTCCAAGCCGTCACGTCAAGTCAAGCAGTCAAGTCCAAGCGTCAGCCAGTCAAGTCCGTCACAGCCGCCGCCGTCAAGCCGCAGCCGTCAAGTCCAAGTCAAGTCAAGTCCAGTCAGTCAGCCGTCAGTCAAGTCCAGCTCAGCTCAAGTCCAGTCAAGTCCAGTCCAAGTCCAGTCAAGTCAGTCAAGTCCAGTCAAGTCAGCAGTCACAGTCAGTCAGTCAAGTCCAGTCAGTCAGTCAGTCCAAGTCAGTCAGTCAGTCACAGTCAGTCAGTCGTCAGTCGTCAGTCAGTCAGTCAGTCAGTCCAGTCTCAGTCCAGTCTCAGTCAGTCAGTCCAGTCCAGTCCAGTCCAGTCGTCAGTCAGCAGTCAGTCAGTCAGTCAGTCAGTCAGTCAGTCAGTCAGTCAGTCAGTCAGTCAGTCGTCAGTCAGTCAGTCAGTCAGTCAGTCAGTCAGTCAGTCAGTCAGTAGTCAGTATATATATATATATATATATATATATATATATATATATATATATATATATATATATATATATATATATATATATATATATATATATATATATATATTATATATATTATATATATATATATATATGTATATATATGTATATATATGTATATATATGTATATATATGTTATATATATATATATACATACACACACACACACACACACACACACACACACACTTACAGTGGACCCCTGCCGAACGAACACCCCGGAAATCGTGTATTTTTTGGGGTCTGAAATAGACTAACCTATGTGACATTATTTCTTAAGGAAGTAAATTCGTTTGGTAATGGCACTTGAGCAGGCTTCTGGAATGAATTTTGTTCGTTAGGCGAGGGTCCACTGTATATGTAGGCCTGTAGTGACCTGCTCTAAACCCATGTTGCCCTGGGTTGTGTAACTGATGGGTATCTAGGTGATTGGCGATCTTGCTTCTTAGAACCCTTTCAAAGATTTTTATGATATGGGATGTTAGTGCTATTGGTCTGTAGTTCTTTGCAATTGCTTTACTGCCACCTTTGTAGAGTGGGGCTATGTCTGTTGTTTTTAGTGAGTGTAGGATGACTCATGTCCATGCTCCTTCTCCATAGAATGCTGAAGACATGTGATGGAGGCTTCTTGCAGTACTTGATGAACACTGAGTTCCACGAGTCAGGCCTGGGGCAGAGTGCAAGGCATATCATTTATTGCCTTTTCAAAGTCTTGTGGCATTAGAATAATATCAGAGATTTTTGAGATGACCAAAATTTGGGTCTCGTTCATAAAGAATTCATTTAGATTGTCGACCCTTAGTCTGAGTAACAGCTCGCTGATTATTATTATTATAATCAAATAGAAGCGCTAAACCACAGGGGTTATACAGCACTGCAGGTTATTGTAGGATGCAGGGAGAGTGAGTTGTAAGAGGGAGATGGACGATTAGTAGGGTATGGAGTGCTAGATGACGGTGGGTAGTGCAGGGGTGGAGGGTAGCAAGAGATCGAGGTAGAAGGAACTGAGGGAGGTGCTAGAGGTATAATCTTCAGAGTTTGTGTAGTAAGTCAGTTTCTGTCAAAAAGTCAACAAGAGAGTCAGGATTAAAGGAGGGTCCATCTGCAAGAAGGGAAGGTAAAGAAAGGGCCGCAGAGCGAAGACGTCGTTGGAGGTAAATTCTGCGTGCTCGTTGATAGAGTGGGCAGTCCAACAGGATATGTCGAACAGACACTGGAACCTGACAATGCTCACAGAGAGGGGCAGGGAGCCTCTCCATGAGATACCCGTGAGTAAGACGAGTGTGGCCGATGCGAAGACGGAGAGAGTAGTCTCCCAACCTCGACATTGGTGACAAGAAGAAGGCCAGAAACCTATAACCGGTTTAATAGAATGAAGTTTGTTATTCAGCAGGTCAGACCAGCGTTGTTGCCAACGGGTGCGAAGGTGGGTAGCAATGACCGCAAAATAATCCGTGAAAGGAACACCTCTATATGAAACTGGAAGGTCATGTACTGCTGACCGCGCAGCAGTGTCTGCCTGTTCATTGCCCTGTACGTCAACATGACCAGGACCCAACAAAAACAATATCTTTATGCTTGCTAAAGATACGACGTAACCAAAGGTGGATACGAAGAACTAGGGGGTGAGGTGTATCAATTTTACGGATAGCCTGTAAAGCACTAAGGGAGTCTGAAACGACCACAAATGGTGACTCAGGCATAGATGCAATACGGATAAGTGCCACAAGAATGGCATACAATTCAGCCGTAAATATGCTAGCCGAGGGTAATAGATGCCCTCGTACAACGCTGTCCGGAAACACTGCTGCAAATCCGACGCCGTCAGATGACTTTGAACCATCGGTGTATACTGCGATGGCATGGGAATGAGAACGGAAGTGGTCTAGAAAGAAAGAGCGAGAAGCCGCCATAGGCAGATGGGCTTTCGCGCAAGGTAGAGGAATAGAACAGACACTGACAGCAGGAACTTCCCAAGGGGGTAGAGGAAAGGGTGAAGCCACATGAACATATAAAGGCGGAAGCTGAAGGGAAGACGAGTGTATGCAGACGAAGAGAAAAGGGACGAAGTAAACAGGGGCGACGAACAAAAAACGAGCGTCTACTAACATCTGTGACAATCCTATACATGGAAGGATTGCGGAGGTCATGAGAGCGAACATAATAGCGAATGCAATGTGCATCGCGGCGATCGGACAAGGATGGAATGTTTGCTTCTACATAGAGGCTCTCAACCGGGGAAGAACGAAAAGCACCAAGGCATAAGCGTAATCCCTGGTGATAGATGGGATTAAGGCTGGAAAGAGTGGCAGGAGAGGCTGCCGAATACATCTGGTCACCATAATCGAGTTTCGATAGAATTAGGGCCGAATGTAGACGAAGGAGGGTTCTACGATCAGCCCCCCATGAAAGATGTGCGAGGGTTTTAAGGAGGTTCAGCCGGCTATGACAAGTCGCCTTCAGAGAGGTAATGTGAGGTTTCCAGGACAATCTGCGGTCAAACAGGAGGCCGAGAAACCTGACTGTATCACGTTCTGGGATACGTAAGCCGTATAGGTACAATGGATGATCAGAGACCACTGAACGTCTAGTGAACGTAATTTGATGAGTTTTGCCACTAGAAAATTTAAACCCGTGAGTGGTGGCCCAATCAGAAACCCGGTTGATGGCATGCTGGAGGGAAACTGCAATGAGGTGACAGTCAGCACCTGCACAAGCTATAGCAAAGTCATCCACATAGAGCGATGACCAAATATTGGATGGGAGAACAGATGCCAGATTATTTATAGCAAGCAGAAAAAGTGTTGTGCTCAGAACACATCCCTGGGGGACACCTTCAGCTTGGACAAATTCCGGGGAGAGTTCATTACTAACCCGGACCCGGAAATGTCTGTCAGTTAAGAAAGCCTTAAGAAAGAATGGTAGGTTGCCTCGGAGGCCTAAGGAGTGGGCCTGGGCCAAGATATTATATCTCCAAGTTGTATCATAAGCCTTCTCAAGGTCGAAAAGATAGCGATAACCGAATGGTTATTCGCAAAGGCATTACGAATATACGTATCCAAGCGCAGCAAGGGGTCAATGGCAGAACGGCCCTTACGGAAGCCATACTGACTAGGGGAGAGACTACTGTGAGTCTCTAAATACCACATCAAACGTCTATTAACTAGACGTTCCATCACCTTGCAAACTGCACTGGTAAGAGCGATGGGACGGTAGTGAGAGGGATCACGTCCCGTAGCACCTGGTTTTCGAAAAGGGAGAACAATAGCAGACTTCCACAGCTGGGGAATAACTCCTTGCGACCATATAAGATTAAAGAGTTGTAAGAGGACAGTAAGAGCAGACTGATGTAAATGCTGTAGCATACGAATATGTATGCCGTCTGGCCCAGCTGCCGATGATCGGCAAGCAGAGAGTGTTGCCTCCAGTTCTTGAAGGGTAAAAGGCACATTATAGGATTCTTCTAAGAGAAGAAAAATCTAAGGGCTTTAACTCGCTGGCAGACTTAGAAGAAAGGAACGAGGGGCATAGATGGAGCCCCTGAGAGATGCGGACGAGATGATTACCAATTTCAGTGGCAACGGCAAGAGGATGTGCTATATCGACACCAGCAACCTGAAGAACAGGAACCGGGTCGGGTTAGAATTTACCACTCAATTTCCGCACTTTCTTCCAGACTGCACTCATCGAGGAAGCCGAAGTGACAGTAGAAACGTACTCTCGCCAGCAAGTGCGTTTAGCATCACGTATGACACGGCGAGCAATAGCTCTCTTCTGCTTGAAATCAAGGAGTCTCTGTGGTTCTGTTATACCGATACCTGCCCCATGCAGCGCGTTTAAACGCACTGCCCGAGCACAAGTAGGAGACCACCAAGGCACGCACTTCTGAGGATGCTTGCCCGAGGTTTGGGGAATAGAATGCGAAGCCGCTGTGAAGATGGAGGACGAAAAGAGATGTAAAACCTCATCAATGGAGGACGAGGTAGGAACCTCATGAAAGGCAGTAAGATGTGCGTAAAGGTCCCATTTCGCCGGTCAAATTGCCAGCGTGGGCAATGAGGAGGTGGAGAAAACAGAGGGGACTTTAGGATGATTGGGAAATGATCGCTGTCATGTAAGTCCGGGAGGACAGACCAGGTGAAGTCAAGGACAGTTGATGAAGAGCAGATGGAAAGATCGATGCAGGAGAAAGAATGAGTTCGGGGATCAAAATGGGTAGGAGTACCCGTATTTAAAACATGGAGGGGAAGAGAAGCAAGAAATGCCTCCAACTGAATGCCACGGGAGTCACAGTGCGACCCTCCCCAGAGAAAGTGGTGCGCGTTAAAATCGCCAAGTAATAGAAGGGGTGGCGGTAAGGAAGAAACCAGAAAATCAATATCTGGGATAGACAATGCCCGGAAGGGAGAGATATAAAGAACAGAGTGTATACCACTTATTTAAGTGTATACGGGCTGCGGTGTAATGTAAGGAAGAAGGGACAGAGCTGACGGTATGGAACACCAGTGCGTATAAGAAGAGCACTTTCGTTAAAGGTTCCATCGGAAAAAGGATCCGATGAATATAACAAATTATAGCCTGAAAAGGGCCTGATAACAGTGGATTGTAATTTGGGTTCTTGCAAACAGACCCCAATAGGGGAAAACTGGGAGAGCAACACATGAAGCTCACCCCTGTTACCCCTGAGGCCTCGGATATTCCACTGCAAATAAACCATGATTTATGGAGAAAAAGATAGAAGTGGAAGTGAGAGGAAGCTATGGACTAGGGTTAGAAAAGTCCACGTGTGGAGGCAGCGGAAGACCTGTAATCAGAGAGGGAGGAGGACGTTGTGAAGGAAGGGGGGGTTGAGAAACAGCTCGCTGAACACAGAGTCATATCTCACTCATTTTTTTTGCTGTCATCTGTGTATGTCCCATCTTGCCTAAGCAGGGGCCCAATACTGGATGTTGTTTTACCCTTAGATTTGGCATAAGAGAAGAAGTATTTTGTTTTTTTTTTCAATTTCCTTTATGGCTTTTAGTTCTTCCTGATATTCTTGTCTCCTGTAAGATTCCTTTAGATTAAGTTCAATATGTGCTATTTCTCTGACCAGTATTTCAGATATATTGGCCCCTCTCAGCAGCTCTGTGATTCTTTGCCTTCGTCTGTATAGGGAGCGTCTCTCTCTTTCTAGTTTACATGTTCTCTTTCTTTTTCTTAATGGAATGTGCCTTGAGCAGACCTCAAGAACCACAGAGTTAATTTTTTCTAGGCAAAGGTTCGGATCCATGTTGTTTAGGATATCTTCCCAGCTTGTTTCATTTAGGACATGGTTGACTTGTTCCCATTGCATATTTTTGTTATTGAAGTTGAATTTTGTGAAGACACCCTCATGACTGATCACATTTTGCTGGTCAGGAGCCCTGTGCATACATGTCCGTACCTCTATTATGTTGTGATCTGAGTGTATAGTCTTTAATACGGTCATATTACATATCAGATCGATGTTATTAGTGAAGCAACCTGCTAACGATCCAGGCTGGATCAAATCATCATCTAATGTTCCCTCTCCAAATTGCACGTTAATTGAAAACTGTTTCAGCCTCAACATTGTGATTTATACTTCATGGCAAAACTCTTTGGCTCTGGCTTGAATATTACCTGTTTTGATTTACTATACAATACAGGCAGGCTCTGCTTTACAGAGCTTTACTTTACAGCATTTTGCTAATGCTGCAGTTTTCAGTTATATCCATTTCTTCATTGATTCAGACTTCCTACAATAAATATTTTCACCACTCACTATAAGCTTAGGGTGAAAATATTTTAAAGTAATGTGTGTACTGTATATGCAGCTTTTAGGCCTACCTCTATTGCTCACTTAATATATGATAGTGTAACCATGTTACCTAGGTACTAGTAGGTTGGTAGACAGCAACCGCCCATGGAGGTACTACCGTCCTGCCAAGTGAGTGTAAAACGAAAGCCTGTAATTGTTGTACATGATAGTGGGATTGCTGGTGTCTTTTTTCTGTCTCATAAACATGCAATATTTCAGGTATATCTTGTTTCTTCTACTTACACTTAAGTCACACTACACGTTCATGTAGTACAAGCATATATATACACACCCCTCTGGGTTTTCTTCTATTTTCTTACTAGTTCTTGTTCTTATTTCCTCTTATCTCCATGGGGAAGTGGAACAGAATTCTTCCTCCGTAAGCCATGCGTGTCATAAGAGTTGACTAAAATGCCGGGAGCAAGGGGCTAGTAACCCTTTCTTCTGTATACATTACTAAAGTTAAAAAGAGAAACTTTTGTTTTTCTTTTTGGGCCACCCTGCTTTGGTAGGATATGGCCGATTTGTTGAAAGAAGAAGTAACCATGTTATCAGGCTTTATATGCAT
>WNWK01013234.1:44600-56160 GCA_009830355.1 Cherax destructor
TAGTCTTTAATAGGTCATATTACATATCAGACATGTTATTAGTGAAGCAACCTCCCAACGATCCAGGCTGGATCAAATCATCACAATTTCCCTCTCCAAATTGCACGTTAATTGAAAACTGTTTCAGCCTCAACATTGTGATTTATACTCATGGCAAAACTCTTTGGCTCTGGCTTGAATATTACCTGTTTGATTTACTATACAATACAGGCAGGTCTGCTACAGAGTTTACTTTACAGCATTTTGCTAATGCTGCAGTTTTCAGTTATATCCATTTCTTCATTGATTCAGACTTCCTACAATAAATATTTTCACCACTCACTATGTTTAGGGTGAAAATATTTTAAAGTAATGTGTACTGTATATGCAGCTTTTAGGCCTACCTCTATTGCTCACTTAATATATGATAGTGTAACCATGTTACCTAGGT
Organism: Cherax destructor; assembly: GCA_009830355.1. Classification (NCBI taxonomy): domain Eukaryota; kingdom Metazoa; phylum Arthropoda; class Malacostraca; order Decapoda; family Parastacidae; genus Cherax; species Cherax destructor. Next base: position 45,031 of record WNWK01013234.1, read on the forward strand.
ACTAGTAGGTTGGTAGACAGCAACCGCCATGGAGGTACTACCGTCCTGCCAAGTGAGTGTAAAACAAAGCCTGTAATTGTTGTACATGATAGTGGGATTGCTGGTGTCTTTTTTCTGTCTCATAAACATGCAATATTTCAGGTATATCTTGTTTCTTCTACTTACACTTAAGTCACACTACACGTTCATGTAGTACAAGCAATATATACACACCCCTCTGGGTTTTCTTCTATTTTCTTACTAGTTCTTGTTCTTATTTCCTCTTATCTCCATGGGGAAGTGGAACAGAATTCTTCCTCCGTAAGCCATGCGTGTCATAAGAGTTGACTAAAATGCCGGGAGCAAGGGGCTAGTAACCCTTTCTTCTGTATACATTACTAAAGTTAAAAAGAGAAACTTTTGTTTTTCTTTTTGGGCCACCCTGCTTTGGTAGGATATGGCCGATTTGTTGAAAGAAGAAGTAACCATGTTATCAGGCTTTTATATGCATTTGAAAGTGAAAAAAGGATATGTTTCACCTTACAGAGCTTTTCACTTTACAGCAGTAACCCAGAACCTAACCTGCTGTATAAGTAAGGCCTGCCTGTATAAGCAAATTACATAGTTATTTAATTTTAAATGTGAAATAATGTATTATCTCAGTATAGCTGCTCACCTGTGAACTCTGTATTGGAGCGAAGATCTTCCAGCACCTCTGGTTTAAGTTTGCTGTTTTGCTTTCCCATGGTTGCACGAGTGACCTCTTGAATATACTACCTCGCCTAACACTCCTTCTCACCTTGACAGCTCTGCAAGAAAAAAGAAAAATGTGAATCTACATACAGTATTAACATTTGCCATTTTATTAAAATTAGTTTTTTTACAAATTTACAAAATTATTCATATTAATATGTACATTATTCATCATCCCAAGGTGTCCAGTATACTGTAGCCATATGTAATTTACAGTAATTAATATAATGCATATCAATGATTTCATCCTGTAAATCTTCTGCATTATTCCTTACACCTTTTATAATATTAACTTTCAGCACTCTTTAGATGTATTTAAATTAAGGGATCATTCTCATTTATTTAATACTTCAACCCTCTGTATAATGGAGTAACAGGAAGTGAGTGTGTGAGAATGTGTGCATGTACTCACCAAGTTGTACTCACTTAGTTGTGGTTGCAGGGGTCGAGTCATAGCTCCTGGCCCCACCTCTTCACTGGCCGCTACTGGGTCACTCTCCCTGCGCCATGAGCTTTATCATACCTCTTCTTAAAGCTATGTATGGAGCCTGCCTCCACTACATCACTTCCTAAACTATTCCACTTCCGACCACTCTGTGACTGAAGAAATACTTCCTAACATCTCTGTGATTCATCTGAGTCTTCAACTTCCAACTGTGTCCCCTTGTTGCTGTGTCCCATCTCTGGAACATTCTGTCTCTGTCCACTTTGTCAATTCCTCTCAGTATCTTATATGTTGTTATCATGTCCCCCCTATCTCTCCTGTCCTCCAGTGTCGTCAGGTCGATTTCCCTTAACCTCTCCTCGTAGGACATACCCCTTAGCTCCGGGACTAGTCTTGTTGCAAACCTTTGCACTTTCTCGAGCTTTTTCACGTGCTTGGCTAGGTGTGGGTTCCAAACTGGTGCTGCATACTCCAGTATGGGCCTAACGTACACAGTGTACAGGGTCCTGAACGATTCTTTATAAAGATGTCGGAATGCTGTTCTTAGGTTTGCTAGGCACCCATATGCTGCAGCAGTTATTTGGTTGATGTGCGCCTCAGGAGATGTACCTTGTGTTATACTCACCCCAAGGTCTTTTTCCTTGATTGAGGTTTGCAGTCTCTGGCCCCCTAGGCTGTACTCCGTCTGCAGTCTTCTTTGCCCTTCCCCAATCTTCATGAGTTTGCACTTGGTGGGGTTGAACTCCAGGAGCCAATTGCTGGACCAGGCTTGCAGCCTGTCCAGATCCCTTTGTAGTTCTGCCTGGTCCTCGTCCAACTGAATTCTTCTCATCAACTTCACATCATCTGCAAACAGGGACACTTCGGAGTCTATTCCTTCCGTCATGTCATTCACAAATACCAGAAACAGCACTGGTCCCAGGACTGACCCCTGTGGAACCCCGCTCGTCACCGGCGCCCACTCTGACACCTCACCACGTACCATGACTCGCTGCTGTCTTCCTGACAGGTATTCCCTGATCCATTGTAGTGCCTTCCCTGTTACCCCTGCCTGGTCCTCCAACTTTTGCACTAATCTCTTGTGTGGAACTGTGTCAAACGCCTTCTTACAGTCCAAGAATATGCAATCTACCCACCCTCTCTCTCTTGTCTTATTGCTGTCACCCTGTCGTAGAACTCCAGTAGGTTTGTGACACAGGATTTCCCGTCCCTAAAACCGTGTTGGCCGTCGTTGATAAGCTCATTCCTTTCTAGGTGCTCCACCACTCTTCTCCTGACTATCTTCTCCATGACCTTGTATGCTATACATGTCAGTGACACTGGTCTGTAGTTTAGTGCTACGTTCCTGTCTCCTTTTTTTAAAAATTGGAACTACATTTGCTGTCTTCCATACCTCAGGTAGTTGCCCTGTTTCGATAGATGTGTTGAAGATCATTATTAGGGGTACACATAGCTCCTCTGATCCCTCTCTCAGGACCCATGGAGAGATGTTATCCGGCCCCATCGCCTTTGAGGTATCTAGCTCGCTTAGTAGCCTCTTCACTTCCTCCTCAGTTGTGTGTATTGTGTCCAGTACCTGATGGTGTACCCTACCTCTCCTCCTTTCTGGAGGCCCTTCTATCTCCTCTGTGAACACCTCTTTGAATCTCATGTTGAGCTCCTCACACACCTCCCCTCCTACCTTCCTCAGCCTGATCACCTGGTCCTTGACTGTGTGTACTCGCCTAGTTGTGGTTGCAGGGGTCGAGTCAAAGCTCCTGGCCCTGCCAGTGTGTGTGTGTGTGTGTGTGTGTGTGTGTGTGTGTGTGTGGGGGTTTGACAACAACAGTGAAGAGCCGAGATTGTTTTGCCATGATAGTAACAATAATCAACAAGCGTTTTCGCCAAACTGACTTACCCAGCAGATTTTGTACTGTATTTCTGAAGTCTATTACATGGAGGACTGTTATAGTATAGAGGGTTTACTATAGTATGATTTCTATTGTTACCTCTTGAATACAATAGACCCCCGCCTAACGAGCACCCCGGAAATCGTACAATTATGTAAGTAGGTAGTAGGTTGGTAGACAGCAACCACCCAGGGAGGTACTACCGTCCTGCCAGGTGACTGTGAAACAGAAACCTGAAACTGTTTTACATGATGGTAGGATTGCTGGTGTCTTTTTTCTGTCTCATAAACACGCTGGATAACAGGTATATCTAGCTACTTCTACTTACACTTTAGGTCACACTACACTGGCATACACATGCATATATATACATACACACATCTAGGTTTTTCTTCTTTTTCTTAATAGCTCTTGTTCCTTTTATTTTCTCTATTGTCCATGGGGAAGTGGAAAAGAATCTTTCCTCCGTAAGCCATGCGTGTCGTATGAGGCGACTAAGATGCCGGGAGCAATGGGCTAGTAACCCCTTCTCCTGTACAAATCTACTAAAAACGAGAAGAAGAAAAACTTTATAAAATTGGGTTGTCTGAATGTGCGTGGATGTAGTGCGGATGATAAGAAAGAGATGATTGCCGATGTTATGAATGAAAAGAAGTTGGATGTCCTGGCCTAAGCGAAACAAAGCTGAAGGGGTAGGCGAGTTTCAGTGGGGAGAAATAAATGGGATTAAGTCAGAGTATCTGAGAGAGTTAGAGCTAAGGAAGGGTAGCAATAATGTTGAAGGATCAGTTATGGAAGGAAAAGAGGGAATATAAATGTGTAAATTCAAGGATTATGTGGATTAAAATAAGGGTCGGATGCGAAAAGTGGGTCATAATAAGCGTGTATGCACCTGGAGAAGAGAGGAGTGTAGAGGAGAGAGAGAGATTTTGGGAGATGTTAAGCGAATGTATAGGAACTTTTGAACCAAATGAGAGAGTAATTGTGGTAGGGGACCTAAATGCTAAAGTGGGAGAAACATGCAGAGAGGGTGTAGTAGGTAAGTTTGGGGTGCCAGGTGTAAATGATAATGGGAGCCCTTTGATTGAACTTTGTATAGAAAGGGGTTTAGTTATAGGTAATACATATTTTAAGAAAAAAAGGATAAATAAGTATACAAGATATGATGTAGGGCGTAATGACAGTAGTTTGTTGGACTATGTATTGATAGATAAAAGACTGTTGAGTAGACTTCAGGATGTACATGTTTATAGAGGGGCTACAGATATATCAGATCACTTTTTAGTTATAGCTACAGTGGGAGTAAAAGGTAGATGGGATACAAGGAAAATAGAATCAGTAAGTAAAAGAGAGGTGAAGGTTTATAAACTAAAAGAGGAGGCAGTTAGGGTAAGATATAAACAACTATTGGAGGATAGATGGGCTAGTGAGAGTGTAGGCAATGGGGTCGAAAATGTATGGGGTAGATTTAAAAATGTAGTGTTAAGAGTGTTCAGCAGAAGTTTGTGGTTACAGGCGAGTGGGTGCGGAGGGAAGAGGAGCGATTGGTGGAATGATGATGTAAAGAGAGTAGTAAGGGAGAAAAGTTAGCATATGAGAGGTTTTACAAAGTAGAAGTGATGCAAGGAGGGAAGAGTATATGGAGAGAAAAGAGAGGTTAAAGAGTGGTGAAGCAATGTAAAAAGAGAGCAGATGAGAGAGTGGGTGAGATGTTATCAGCAAATTTTGTTGAAAATAAGAAAAAGTTTTGGAATGAGATTAATAAGTTGAGGAAGCCTAGAGAACAAATGGATTTGACAGTTAAAAATAGGAGAGGAGAGTTATTAAATGGAGAGTTAGAGGTATCGGGAAGATGGAGAGAATATTTTGAGGATTTGTTAAATGTTGATGAAGACAGGAAGCTGTGATTTCGTGTGTAGGGCAGGAGGAATAACATCTTGTAGGAGTGTGGAAGAGCCAGTTGTGGGTGTAGGGAAGTTCGTGAGGCAGTGGGTAGAATGAAAGGGGTAAGGCAGCTGGGATTGATGGGATAAAGATAGAAATGTTAAAAGCAGGTGGGGATATAATTTTGGAGTGGTTGGTGCTATTATTTAATAAATGTATGGAAGAGGGTAAGGTACCTAGGGATTGGCAGAGAGCGTGTATTGTTCCTTTGTATAAAGGCAAAGGGGACAAAAGAGAGTGCAAAAATTATAGGGGAATAAGTCTGTTGAGTGTACCTGGTAAAGTGTATGGTAGAGTTATTATTGAAAGAATTAAGAGTAAAACAGAAAGCAGGATAGCAGATGAACAAGGGGGCTTTAGGAAAGGTAGGGGGTGTGTAGACCAAGTGTTTACAGTGAAACATATAGGTGAACAGTATTTGGATAAGGGTAAAGATGTTTTTGTGGCATTTATGGATTTGGAAAAGGCGTATGATAGGGTAGATAGGGGGCAATGTGGCAGATGTTGCAGGTGTATGGAATAGGAGGAAGGTTACTGAAAGCAGTGAAGAGTTTTTATGAGGATAGTGAGGCTCAGGTTAGAGTGTGTAGGAGGGAAGGGACTATTTCCCAGTAAAAGTGGGCCTTAGACAAGGATGTGTGATGTCACCGTGGTTGTTCAATATATTTATAGATGGGGTTGTAAGAGAAGTGAATGCGAGGGTCTTGGCAAGAGGTGTTGGGCTAAAAGATAAAGAAGCAAATACAAAGTGGGAGTTGTCACAGTTGCTTTTTGCTGATGACACTGTGCTTTGGGAGATTCTGAAGAGAAGCTGCAGAGGTTGGTGGATGAATTTGGTAGGGTGTGTAAAAGAAGAAAATTGAAAGTGAATATAGGAAAGAGTAAGGTGATGAGAATAACAAAAAGAATAGGTGACGAAAGATTGGATATCAGATTGGAGGGAGAGAGTATGGAGGAGGTGAATGTATTCAGATATTTGGGAGTGGACATGTCGGCGGATGGGTCTATGAAGGATGAGGTGAATCATAGAATTGATGAGGGGAAAAGGGTGAGTGGAGCACTTGGAGTCTGTGGAGACAAAGAACCTTGTCCATGGAAGTAAAGAGGGAATGTATGATAGTATAGTTATACCAACGCTCTTATATGGGTGTGAAGCATGGGTGATGAATGTTGCAACGAGGAGAAGGCTGGAGGCAGTGGAGATGTCATGTCTGAGGTCAATGTGTGGTGTGAATATAATGCAGAGAATTCGGAGTTTGGAAATTAGGAGGAGGTGCAGGATTACCAAAACGATTGTCCAGAGAGCTGAGGAGGGGTTGTTGAGGTGGTTTGGACATGTAGAGAGAATGGAACGAGACAGAGTGACTTCGAGGTGTATAAATCTGTAGTGGAGGGAAGGCGGGGTAGGGGTCGGCCTAGGAAAGGTTGGAGGGAGGGTAAAGGAAGTTTTGTGTGCGAGGGGCTTGGATTTCCAGCAAGCATGTGTGAGCGTATTTGATAGGAGTGAATGGAGGCATATGGTTTTTAATACTTGACGTGCTGTTGGAGTGTGAGCAAAGTAACATTTATGAAGGGATTCAGGGAAACCGGCAGGCCGGACTTGAGTTCTGGAGATGGGAAGTACAGTGCCGGCACTCTGAAGGAGGGGTGTAAATGTTGCAGTTTTATAACTGTAGTGTAAAGCACCCTTCTGGCAAGACAGTGATGGAGTGAATGATGATGAAAGTTTTTCTTTTTCGGGCCACCCTGCCTTGGTGGGAATCGGCCGATGTGTTAATAAAAATAATAAATAATATTGTAAGTGCTTGTGGAAGTGTATTTTTGGGGGTCTGAAATAGACTAACCTACGTGACATTATTTCTTAAGGAAGTAAATTTGTTCGGTAATGGCACTTGAGCAGGCTTCTGGAATGAATTTTGCTCGTTAGGCGGGGGTCCACTGTATTAAGATTATTTGTTTTTATTTACATGCTTAGTGTCAATACAGTGGAACCTCGATTTACAAGTTTAATCCATTCCGTGACCTAGCTCGTAACTCAACTTGCTCATGTACAGTGGTCCCTCGGTTTTCGTGCATCTCCAAACTCGAACATTTATGTAAGTGTATTTTCGTAAGTGCTGTTGCAAGTGTATTTTTGGGGGTCTGAAATAGACTAACCTACGTGACATTATTTCTTAAGGAAGTAAATTCGTTCGGTAATGGCACTTGAGCAGCATTCTGGAATGAATTTTCGGCGAAAACCAAGGGACCACTGTATATCAAATCAATTTTCCTCATTTAACTTACCTGAAATGCCATTAATCCGTTCCAGCGGAATTCCTGCTCTTGGGAGGCAGGACAAAATACTACAATATGAAGCTAATATCAACTCTACAGCTTATTTAACTATCACAATTCATCTAATATGACATAATAAACAATATAAATAACACAGAAACATGATATATACTCTAGAATGAATAAAATATGTCATTATGTGACTAGTGGTGGCGGCCATTCATGCTCCCGCTCTGACCATATCTTCCCATGCTTTTATAAGAGAAAATGGAGTGTATATGAGACTAACTGCACTAGATCACTAGTTTCACAAGGAAAACACTGAAACAATGTATTTATGAATAAGAAATGTTGTATAAAAACATCATCCTCTTTTTCTTTTCAGCACTGTTTTTTGCACTTACTTTCTTAGGACCTATGGTTAGAAAAAGGAAATTTGGCAAAATAACTGTAGAAAATGCAAGTAAAGCACGAAAGAAATGCTTTCACGGCGAGGAAAACAGTGCGCTGCTCAGCAGATGTTCTGGCATTCGCTGTGCCAACTAGTAGCGGTGTTCTGAAGCTCCTCGTTATTATAATAATTATTATTATTATTAGTATTAATTTAGGGAACTGGAGCACAGATCCAATTCCCTAGATCAAGAGCCCCTCACCAGTGTCAAGGAACCTTGATGCTGCGCCACTAGTTGGCGCAGCGCACTGTTTACCTTGCCGTGGAAGCATTTCTCTCTTGCTTTGCTTGCATTTTCTACAGTTATTTTGCCAAATTTCTTTTTTCTAACCATGGGTCCTAAGAAAGTAAGTGCAAAGGATAGTGCTGAGAAGAAAAAAGATGATGTCCATGGAATTAAAGCATGAAATCGTAGATAAACAAGCGAGGTGTGCGGGTTGTGGGGGAAGCTTGCTCGTAACTCAGCAAAAAGGCGACCGAGTGACAGCTCGTATCTCTAAAAACTCTTATGTTGGGACACTCGTAAGTCGAGGTTCCACTGTAGTTACAAATTTACTAAAGTCAACAAAATTAATGGGATATTGGGAAATATTTTTCCCAATATCCTAATCAACAACAGTTAATCATTTTAAACCTGTTACTACTCAGCAAAAACAACTCTCGGTATAATCACTCATTCAGGCTACAGGCAACCCCCCCTCCACACACACATGCATACCCACTCACATGTGCACCCTTCCCCTTCCACATGCACACACATTCAAAACTTTAAATTTGCTTAACATACAAAATATTCTTACTTTCTATTATGCATGCTATGTCTAGAGGACCCTCAACTCAAACATTAACCCAGAGCTTAAATCCTATCTGGAGAGCTGAAAAAGAACATATGGATACTCACTGCCTGAAACGTCAAAAGTTCCCCATCTCCCAACAGCTTTACTGTGGTAATATTGGTAAAAAGTACAGTGGACCCTTGGAAATCAAACACTCCCAACTCGCCCTTTTATGTAAGTTTATTATAGTAAGTGCTTTTATAGGTGTATTTTTTGGGGTCTGAAATGGACTAATCTAATTTACATCATTCCTTATGGGAATAAATTTGTTTGGTAACAGCACTTTAACAGCATTCTGGAATGAAGAATGTTCGATTTCTGGGGTCCACTGTACCTATGAAATCTCACATCAATGTAATATAAATTAACTTTGCAAATTATCGTGCAATGTCATCGGCACCTATACTCAATCACTCCATAAAATCCAGATCACTGAACAAATGGAAATACTGTGCAATTTATTTGTAATTGACCATTTGTCATTCTCAACCTCTCACAGTACGTACTTGTTATTGTAGTCAATTACACAAACTGTACTGATACCCTGTCTTATATAACATGCTAGGTCTAGATTTGAGTAGTATGTAAGCCTTATGATTAGTTTGCCTGAAATGCATTGCACTGTATAATTAGTGACTTTCTTCTGTTTCTCGAGCTCAGTCGATAGAATGGAAGGCACACTAACAAAATTTCTAAGAATTTTATTAAATGGAGCAATGGAATCAACTTAAAATATGACTCAAAGTCGGCATAAATTGCGCACAGACTGCTAACTTTGTGCCTGTGCAAGTCCTAAGTTTTCCATCAAATTTCATACCTTTGGTGTCATTACCTTCAGAAAGAGATTCTCTACCATTTCAGAAGATTTTCTCTTTAAAGCAGACATCAGGAGCAATATTAATTTTGGGGGTCTGGGCAGTGAGAGGGTTAAGATAATATATACAGTTACTTATGAATGACTACAATCATACAGATACTCTTCACCTTTACTGCTGTACTTGAAGCCAAATTTCCTCTATTACAGCTCCTCCTGCCTTCACTGCTGGCTCAATCCTGAAAAATAAATTTTAATATAAACATAATGATAGTATGATATTCACAGTACAGTACCATAAATGTAATAGGTCAGTTATGAACTTATAGCAAAAATCTAAATCTGTGAATGTATGGTAGTGAAAGCTTCCTCTCCAAGGAATTGGAATTGACCTCCCTTTCCTTGAATCAAACCTGATTGTCACCTGTTTCCCCAGGCACTGTATAACCTTTTAAGGGTTTTGTGCTCTTCTCCCCCATTCCTTATGAATGAAATAATAATGTGAATACATATAACAAGAAATATTTTTACATTTACTGTAATATACCTGGGAATCTAGCACAATATAATTTTGTTGAGCTATTTATTGAACATATGTTGATCCAATACAGATTATAAGAAATAATTGTTTATCTGTGTTAATAAAAAGAAGTTGGATGTCCTACGACTGAGTGTTACAAAATTAAACGAGATGGTAGAGTTTGAATATGAAGGAGTTAAAGGAATTAAGTTAGGAATATCTGCCAGAACCAGAGCTAAGGGAGTGCTTGTAATGCTGAAGGAAAACAAAGTCTACAAACCTTCAAGAACTGTGTGCTTAGATTATTATTATAATCAAATAGAAGCGCTAAACCACAGGGGTTATACAGCGTTGCAGGTTATTGTAGGATGCAGGGAGAGTGGGTTGTAAGAGGGAGATGGACGATTAGTAGGGTATGGAGTGCAGCATGACGGTGGATAGTGCAGGGATAGAGGGTAGCAAGAGATCGAGGTAGAAGGGACTGAGGGAGGTGCTAGAGGTATAATCTTCAGAGTTTGTGTAGTAAGTCAGTTTCTGTCAAAAAGTCAACAAGAGAGTCAGGATTAAAGGAGGGTCCATCTGCAAGAAGGGAAGGTAAAGAAAGGGCCGCAGAGCGAAGACGTCGTTGGAGGTAAATTCTGCGTGCTCGTTGATAGAGTGGGCAGTCCAGCAGAATATGTCGAACAGACACTGGAACCTGACAATGCTCACAGAGAGGGGCAGGGAGCCTCTCCATGAGATACCCGTGAGTAAGACGAGTGTGGCCGATGCGAAGACGGGAGAGTGTAGTCTCCCAACCTCGACATTGGTGACAAGAAGAAGGCCAGAAACCTATAACCGGTTTAATAGAATGAAGTTTGTTATTCAGCAGGTCAGACCAGCGTTGTTGCCAACGGGTGCGAAGGTGGGTAGCAATGACCGCAAAATAGTCCGTGAAAGGAACACCTCTATATGAAACTGGAAGGTCATGTACTGCTGACCGCGCAGCAGTGTCTGCCTGTTCATTGCCTTGTACGTCAACATGACCAGGGACTCAACAAAAGACAATATCTTTATGCTTGCTAAAGATACGGCGTAACCAAAGGTGGATACGAAGAACTAGGGGTGAGTGTATCAATTTTACAGATAGCCTGTAAAGCACTAAGGGAGTCTGAAACGACCACAAATGGTGATACAGGCATAGATGCAATACGGATAAGTGCCACAAGAATGGCATACAATT
>WNWK01013235.1:0-5000 GCA_009830355.1 Cherax destructor
AGTACCTTCCTGGGTGGTTGCTGTCTACCAACCTACTACCTATAAACTCAGTAAACTTATTCCCCTATAATTTTTACACTCTTTTATCCCCTTCCTTTATATAAAGGAGCTATACATGCTCTCTGCCAATCCCTAGGTACCTTCCCTCTTTCATACATTTCTTTCTTTCTTTCAACACGTCGGCCGTTTCCCACCGAGCGGGGTGGCCCAAAATGAAAACGAAAGTTTCCCATTTACATTTAGTAATATATACAGGAGAAGGGGTTACTGCCCCTTGCTCCCAGCATTTTAGTCGCCTCTTACGACACGCATGGCTTACGGAGGAAGAATTCTGTTCCACTTCCCCATGGAGATAAGAGGAAATAAGAACAAGAACTAGTAAGAAAATAGAAGAAAACCCAGAGGGGTGTGTATATATATGCTTGTACATGAATGTGTAGTGTGACCTAAGTGTAAGTAGAAGTAGCAAGATGTACCTGAAATCTTGCATGTTTATGAGACAGAAAAAAGACTCCAGCAATCCTACCATCATGTAAAACAATTACAGGCTTTCGTTTTACACTCACTTGGCAGGACGGTAGTACCTCCCTGGGTGGTTGCTGTCTACCAACCTACTACCTATAAACTCAGTAAACTTATTCCCCTATAATTTTTACACTCTTTTATCCCCCTTCCCTTTATATAAAGGAGCTATACATGCTCTCTGCCAATCCCTAGGTACCTTCCCCTCTTTCATACATTTATTAAACAAAAATACCAACCACTCCAGCACTATATCCCCCCCTGCTTTTAACATTTCTGTCATGATCCCGTCAGTTCCATCATCTGCTTTACCCCCTTTCATTCTACGTAATGCCTCACGCATCTCCCCCACATTCACATCCTGCTCTTCTTCACTCCTAAATGATGTTGTACCTCCCTGGCCAGTACATGAAATTACCGCCTCCCTTTTTTCAGAGACATTTAAAAGTTCCTCAAAATATTCCAGCCATTTACCCAATACCTCCAGCTCCCCATCTACTAACACCCCTACTCTGTTTTTAACTGACAAATCCATTCGTTCCCTAGGCTTTCTTACCTTGTTTATCTCACTCCAAAAATTTTTCTTGTTTTCAGCAAAATTTCTTGACAGAGCCTCTCCCATTCTTTCATCCGCTCTTCTTTTGCACTCTCACCACTCTCTTCACCTTTCTTTTACTCTCCATATACTCTTCTCTTCTATTAACACTTCTGTTTTGTAATAACCTCTCATAAGATACCTTTTTCTCTTTTATCCCACCCTTTACTTCTTCATTCCACCACTTCTCTTTCCTCCTGCACCCACCCTCCTATAGCCACAAACTTCTGCCCCACATTCTAATACTGCATTTTTAAATCTATCCCAACTCTCTTCAACCCCCCCACTACTCATACTTGCACTAGCCCACCTTTCTGCCAATAGTTGCTTATATCTCACCCTAACTTCCTCCTCCCTTAGTTTATACACTTTTACCTCTCTCTTACTTGCTGTTGCCATTTTCTTTCTGTTCTATCTACCTTTTACTCTAACTGTAGCTACAACCAAATAATGATCCGATATATCCGTTGCCCCTCTACAAACATGTACATCATGAAGCCTACCCATCAACCTTTTATCCACCAATACATAATCCAACAAACTACTTTCCTTACGTGCTATATCATACATTGTATATTTATTTATCCTCTTTTTCATAAAATATGTATTACTTATTACCAAACCTCTTTCTACACATAGCTCAATTAATGGTTCCCCATTTACACTTACCCCTGGCACCCCAAATTTACCTACTACTCCCTCCACAACATTTTTACCCACTTTAGCATTAAGATCCCCAACCACAATTACTCTCTCACTTGGTTCAAAACTCCCCACACACTCACTCAACATTTCCCAAAATCTCTCTCTCTCCTCTACACTTCTCTCTTCTCCAGGTGCATAAACACTTTCTATAACCCACATTTCACATCCAACCTTTATTTTACTCCACATAATCCTTGAATTTATACATTTATATTCCCTCTACCTGCCATAACTGACTATTCAACATTATTTCCACTCCTTTAGCTCTAACTCTTATTTGAAACCCCTGACCTAATCCCATTTATTTCTCCCCACTGAAACTCTCCTACCCCCTTCAGCTTTGTCTCACTTAAAGCCAGGACATCCAGCTTCTTTTCATTCATGACATCTACAATCATATCTTTCTTATACACACACAACCCGCACATATAAAAGGAGAGGAGCTTACGACGACGTTTCGGTCCGACTTGGACCATTTACACAGTCACACTATCTTATCATTCGCACAACATCCATGCACATTCAAACATCCCACTTTGACGGTTTTCTTCTTTTTCTTTTTAGTAAGCTATACAGGAAAAGGGGTTACTAGCCCATTGTTCCCGGCATTTTAGTTGACTTTTACAACACGCATGGCTTATGGAGGAAAGATTCTTATTCCACTTCCCCATGGATATGAAAGGAAAATCAATAAGAACAAGAACTATTAAGATAAAATCAAAGAAAGCTCAGATGAGTGTGTATACATAAACGTGTACATGTTTGCGTAGCGTGACCTAAGTGTAAGTAGAAGTAGCAAGACGTACCTGAAATCTTGCATGTTTATGAGACAGAAAAAAGACACCAGCAATCCTACCATCATGTAAAACAAATACAGGCTTTCGTTTTACACTCACTTGGCAGGACGGTAGTACCTCTCTGGATGGTTGCTGACTACCAACCTACTACCTGGTAATAGTGGTTTAGTCTCCATTTTATGAGCCCATGACTCCATTATACTTTTAAAAATTTAAAAATTATGTTCTGTACTTTGAAAAAATGAGTCCATTGTTGAGAAGTAGATGCATAGTGTTGTTGAGGTCAACTAGCATCAGCACATGTTGCACCAGCGAGGAATGTAGGGATTTGAATTATGTTAGGGGTGGAAGAAAAGCATTTAGATAAGACTTAATTATGGTAAGATGAGAGAGAGTGTGTGAGTGTGTGTGAATGGCGATGCTTGCCTTTTTTCCTGCCACTGCTTGCCTGTTCATCTTCTTGGCCTCTTAGCTTTTGACACTTTCTGCCCATCATGGGCAACAGCTGAGAGTCCCTTACACTTCATTGACTGTTTTGGGATATAAGCTGGAGTTCTTGGTCGACGTTGCTGCTCTTCTGGGGTATTCGAGTGTAGTGCAGATGGGTTTTTAAAAATGTCCATCTGAACTCTATCCCTTCTAATCAGCTTTAGTGCATTATGTCTGGCAGTCTATTGGTGTAAATGGTCTAGGTGCTGGAACTGTTGGGTCATTCATATGTGGGCTCAACCTAGGCTACTTGCACATGTCTGACATCATTTTAGTCCAAGAGCCAAATAAGATTTGGCTACCAAATTGATGCTTTAAAAGTCATTATAATTTTGTTAACCTAATAATTTAACCCTTTCATTGTCGGTGCCGTAATATTATGGCTTGCAAGCCAGTGTTGGTACCGTAATATTACGCCGAAATTCTAGGTGCTTCCAATCTTGCAGAAGAAAGCTGGTAGGCCTACATATGAGAGAATGGGTCTGAGTGGTCAGTGTGCGCAGTATAAAAAAAATCCTGGAAAAATAAATACATAAGCAGTATATGTAATGTGATCCTTTATTGACAATGTTTCACCCACACAGTGGGCTTTATCAAGTCACAAACAGATCTGTTTGTGACTTGATAAAGCCCACTGTGTGGGTGAAACGTTGTCAATAAAGGATCACATTATACTGCTTACATGTTTATTTTTCCATTGTGTCGGTATTTTATACCATTTATTTCCATAAAAAAAATCCTGCAGCACACAGTACATAATGAGAGAAAAAAAAATGAGGGTTTTGGTTTAAAACACCAACTTTGCAGTGTATTTTCATTTTCGTACAAGATACTGTATATGGAGAAATTGAGAATGTTTTTGGCAATATCAGGAGTTAACCTATAAATGCAATTGGGTTATACTAGTGTATATGTAATAGTACTGAGGAGTGTTGGTACCAACAGACTTTTTTTTCTCTCTCTCTCTCAACAAGTTGGTCATCTCCCACAGAAGCAGGGTGACCCAAAAAAATTAAAATTCCCAAAAAAGAAAATACTACTTATAAGGGTGTAAAGCATGGGTTGTGAATGTTGCAGTGAGGAAGAGGCTGGATCTCCCACAGAAGCAGGGTGACCCAAAAATTAAAATTCCCAAAAAAGAAAATACTACTTATAAGGGTGTAAAGCATGGGTTGTGAATGTTGCAGTGAGGAAGAGGCTGGAGTCAGTGGAGCTGACACATCTGAGGGCAATGTGTGATGTGAATATTATACAGACAATTCATTGTTTGGAGATTAGAAGGAGGTTCGGGGTTACGAAAAGTATTATCCAGAAGCTGAGGAGGAGTTCTTGACGTTCTTTGGACATTGAAAAAAGGAAGGAGCAAAATAGGATGATTTAGAAGGCGTAGAGAGGAGGAGGGGTAGGGGTCGTCCTAGGAAAGGTTTGAAAGAGGGAGTAAAGGTAGTTTTGTGGCCAAGGGGCTTTGATATCCTACAAGTGCATGTGATCCTGATAGGAGTGAGTGGAGGCAAGTGTTTTTGTGACTTGATGTGCTGTGGGATCCAGGGAAACAATTTAGCTGGACTTGAGTCGGGGAGGTGGAAAGTAGTCCCTGCACTCTGAAGGAGGGGTGGGAATATTGCAGTTTGGAGGAGCATCTGAGGTGTAATATTGGCATGCCTCTGGCAAGACAGTGAAGGTGAAAGTGTTTCTTCCTTTTCAGGTCTCACTACCTCAGTGAGAAACAGCCTATTGTGTAAACAGATTTTTTCCATTTAGTTACTTTGCACAGCCCTTTCATAATACAGTGGACCTTCGGTTTTCATCAATAATTCTTTCCAGAATGCTGTTCAAGTGCCGTTACTGAACGAATTTGTTCCCATTAGTCCGTTTCAGACCGCCAAAAATAC
>WNWK01013235.1:10000-56159 GCA_009830355.1 Cherax destructor
TAAAAAATTATTAATGACCAGAACATTGTGATTCTTATTGAACTGAATATAATTAATTTTTTTCTGTTAATTTTTAAATATTAATTCTTACAGTAATTAACTTTGATCCTTAAGATACAAAAATCTGTTAATTATTACAGTTATTTATAATACACACTGTATAGTGCTTCCCCATTATAATAATAATAATCAGTGTTCTCATTTAATATAAGCAGTTAGTACATAAATGCATTAAAAGTTGGACAGTGTAAAAGGAATGTGAGTTGTGCAAGATTTACCTGATGTCAACATAGGCCTCACTTCAAAATGGAATGTAGGTGAAAAAGATGCATCATAATATATACCTGGAAAAAATGGAGGCTCTAGTTCCAAATCTTCACATTAAAATTACTCCTTAAGAAAGAGAAAAAAGCTCATCTGATGATGCAAAGCAGAGGTGCAACATATACACTAAGAGATGACTCAGGAAATATAGGGGCCCAAGACTTTTAAAGGCCTCCCTTTATTATAAGGGAAATTAACAGCAGCCCTTTTACTGTTCTTAAGAGGGAACTTGACAAGTTCAAGTCAGTTCCTGATCAGCCTGGCTGTGGTACCTATTTAGATTGTGTCACTAGCACCAACAGTCTGACTAATCAACCCATCAACCTGGAAGCCTGGCCTTGGTCTGGGTTACAGCATTGATGACCTATGAAATCAAGAGTTAAATCTTGGGCAGAAAGTCTGAATGTATGATCTAGTACTGTATTACTTTGGACAATATGTCAGAATGTTTTATCTAGCTCTGTGTAAACTTGGATAATAAACCAAAATGTTTGATCTAGTACTGTGTAACTTTGGACAATAAGGCAGAATGTTTGATCTAGTACTATGTAACCTTGGACAGTAAACTAGCATGTACCAAACAGATACACACTGAGTGTGTAAATATGATCACAAATATGGCACAGGACAAGTTTACATGAAGCTGAATTGAAAATGTGATAACTATTTGAATGTTAAAGGATTAGTCATTTGTGGATATAGAAATTTAGTAATGTATGACTTTGAGCATGAATTGTGCTTGCGAGCACAGACAGGAATACTAAGGTGTATGAGAGTTTTAACCCTTTCAGTGTTGCGACCCCTACTCATAAACTTGCTCCCAGGGTTGAAGAATTAAAAAAAAAATATAAAATGATAGACAATCTTTTTCTGAAAGTAATGAAACCAATAGTACGAAATTTGATGGACAACTTACGGAATTATGCTCTCTCAAATTTAGCGGTCTCGGCGATATTTACTCATTGGCAATTTTGCCCACTTTACACTATTTTGGGCCAATTTCATTGGTCCAGTTGACCAAACTCGTAGCTATTTCACTAATATTCTTTCTATCGATTGAGTTCAAGAAACTGCCCATTTACCTATTTCAAGTACCCAATAAAGTGATCAGAAATCAGTAATTTGGCCAATTTCATACAAAATTCAACAATTACCAGTTTGAAAATAGGGTCCAGACTGAACAGTGTAGATATTCTTGGTACTAAATAAACATTTCCTCTGTTCCTTAGCCACGTCTCCAGACCCCTCTTTTATTACGCTTGCTTTTCATTTTGAATTTTTATTCGCACAGAGAATAGAAAATTGTATAAATGTCCGTGCATTCCTAAATGTGTATTAGACTGGCCATTTGGATGCTTATTGGACATGTTACATCATTTGTGTTCTCAGGAATATTGGGAAAAATTAAAAATTTCTCCTAATTTGAGATCAATTTCAAGCTACTTTCAGTACTGAAACTAATGAAAATTATCTTCATTTCTGTAATATATCTTCCATTCTATCAAATGAGACCAAGAAACCGAGAATACAACCATAAAAACCATACAGAAATAAACCGCGAAGTCGCTGTTTTAAACAAAAAAGTCAGTTTTTTTTCATATGCACTGCATGCTGCAGGACTTTTTTTTATATGTTGCACGCTTACCATATACACCCATTCTCTCATATCTAGGCCCAAATTTACCGCTCACAGCTTATTTAAGTGAGCTGAGCTTATGGTGTCGTAATACGGGACTGACACTGGCTTCAAAGCCGTGATACAACACAACCGACACTGAAAGTGTTAAGTGAATCAGTAGAAATGCACAACTCTGAATTAATCAGTTCAATTACTCTTATCACTTTATTATTTAGGATTGATAATTTATTTCAGTTCCATAAAGAATGAAAATGGTGATCTGCAACTACTTCCAGAGGCAGGCAGAGATACATATGTCAATGGCAAATTAGTTTCCTCTCCTCACACGGTAAGATGTATATGAATATTGTGATATATTTGTGGTATAATAGTGTATAACTTCCAGTTCACCCATCATTTCAGGCAAGTCTTAATGTTATCATTTATAAAACTAAGTGCTAAATTTGCATACAGTGGAGTTTGGGAGAGTGTGTAAAGGTAGAAAGTTAAAAGTGAACATAGATAAGAGTAAGGTGATTAGGGTATCAAACGATTTAAATAAAGAAAAATTGGATATCACATTGGAGAGAGGGATTATGGAAGAAGTAAATGTTTTCAGATATTTGGGAGTTGACGTGTCAGCGGATGGGTTTATGAAGGATGAGGTTAACCATAGAATTGATGAAGGAAAAAAGGTGAGTGGTGCATTGAGGTATCTGTGGAGACAAAAAACGTTATCCATGGAGGCAAAGAAGGGAATGTACGAAAGTATAGTGGTACCAACACTCTTATATGGGTGTGAAGCATGGGTTGCAAATGCTGCAGCGAGGAGGAGGCTGGAGGCAGTGGAGATGTCCTGTCTAAGGGCAGCAATGTGTGGTGTAAATATTATGCAGAAAATTCGGAATGTGGAAATTAGGAGAAGGTGTGGAGTTACTAAAAGTATTTGTCAGAGGGCTGAAGAGGGGTTGTTGAGGTGGTTTGGTCATTTAGAGAGAATGGATCAAAGTAGAATGACTTGGAGAGCGTATAAATCTGTAGGGGAAGGAAGGCGGGGTAGGGGTCGTCCTAGAAAAGGTTGGAGGGAAGGGGTAAAGGAGGTTTTGTGGGCGAGGGGCTTGGACTTCCAGCAAGCATGTGTTGAGCGTGTTAGATAGGAATGAATGGAGACAAATGGTTTTTGGGACATGACGATCTGTTGGAGTGTGAGCAGGGTAACATTTTGTGAAGGGATTCAGGGAAACCAGTTAATTGATTTAGTTGGACTTGAGTCCTGGAAATGGGAAGTACAAGGCCTGCACTTTAAAGGAGGGGTCTGAGATAGTGACAGCTGGGAGGGACTTTTCTCAGCTGTCGTATCTGAGCTCCTCTGCAAAGACAGTGATTATGTATGAGTGTGGTGAAAGTGTTGAATGATGATGAAAGTATTTTCTTTTTTGGGGATTTTCTTTCTTTTTGGGTCACCCTGCCTCGGTGGGAGACGGCCGACTTGTTGAAAAAAAAACAAAATTAAATAGAATTAAAATTTGTGATACCATGGCTGGAACAATTCCCAACTGTTTCACATTTTGGAAAGGAAACTTAGGTGACATTTTGGTCTATCTTGGATCATTATAAAGAAAGAATTTGATGATGATGCAGGATGGACTAAAATGTGTTTTAAGTTGTAAAAGTCTTCAGTGATATTAAATGCATCCAACTGTTGAGCAAATACTCTCTAGTCTGGTTTCACTGTTGATCAAATATTATTTACTAAAGAGTGTTTTACATATATACTTTTCTTTCTAAATGTTGCTCACCACCACTTGTTGCTTAACAAGTTTTTATCATATTTACCAACACTAGCTGTTTGTAAATTTAGTGTGGAATATTTTCTTGAGTTTTTGGTTCTTTCCTTCCCTCTCTCCCTTTCACTCTACCTCAGTGGGCGACAGTTGGAGTGGTAAAAAAAATAAAGGTCAGCATGGAGTCATGCAAAAGATATATCATGACTATAATACTATATGAAGTTTTGTTACAGCAAAATGATTGTAAGGTTGTAAGCTTACCATTAATCATTTACTTGTATTTCCTGTACAGCTGCAGCACAATGATCGACTGGTGCTTGCTGGCATTTACTACTTCCGATTCGGCAATATAGTTAATGGCAGAGATTCTAGCCAGGAGACTTCGAAGAAGATGGATTTTTACTTTACAAAAGAGGAGCTTTTAAAGGAGCAAGAACGAAGGTAGGAATGAAAACCTTACTTTTCAGTTTTGAATCTGCAGTTTGTTGTTAGTGAAGAATGTTCTTGTTATTGAACCTGTAGTTGTGTTAGTGAAGTGTTAAGGTGTAAAAAGAAGAAAATGTATTATTATGTCAAAGTATTGATTAGACTTTGTCTTTAATTTTAGGTTGCAAAAGGAAGCGGCTGCTGCTATTGCTGCCAGTAAAGCTGAAATGGAGCAAGAAATGTGTCATCAGAGAGATCAACTGATGCGTGATATTGAAGAAGCTCAGAGTCAGCTTGTAAGAATATTAATTTAATAGTATTTTAGCTGAAACTCATTATTTTTGTATGTTTAACCCTTTCATTGTCGAGACCCCTGCTCACACACTTACTCTCAGTGTCGAAGAATTTAAAAAAAAAAAATTCTTATGAAATGATAGAGAATCTTTTCCCGATGGTAATGACACCAAAAGTGCAAAATTTGATGGGAAACTTACGGAATTACACTCTCGCGAAGTTAGCTGTCTTGACGATATTTACGCATCGGCGATTTTGCCCACTTTGAGCTTATTTTCGGCCAATTCTATTGTTCAAGTTGACCAAACTTATAGCTATTTCAATAGAATTCCATTTGTTCTATCGATTGAGTAAAAGAAAACACCCATTTACCGATTTCAACTACCCAATAAAATGATCAGAAATTGGTAATTTGGCCAATTTCATTACACAATTCAAGTAAGGCCAATTTCAAGATAGGGTCCAGAATGAACAATACAGTGGACCCCCGAGGTTCGGTCATAATCCGTTCCAGGAGCCAGACCTTAACTCGAACTGCTCGAAAGTCGAACCCTTATTTCCCATAAGAAATAATGTAAATACAATTAATTCGTTTCCACCCAAAAATATTCACCAAAAATTCATTTTTTAAAGAACAAATACTATAGTTTTACATACAGAAAACAATGAGAAATAAATATAAAGCACTAATTATAATGGACAAATGAACAGTTAAATCAGTTTTACCTTTATTGAAGAGACTTGTTGGCGTATGAAAGAGTCGGGAGAGTTTGTTTGGAGGCAGGACAAGATAGTCCTTCAATATGACAATAGTATCAACTCTACAGCTTATTTATCTAGCATAATTCATCTAATATGACAATAAACAATATTAATAACATAGAAACATGATATAAACTCTAGAATGAATAAAACATGTCATTACGAATGTAAGGACTGGTGGTAGTGTGTTGTTGTTGTTGGGTTTATAAGGGCCACTGACCATAAGCCGTGGTGGGTGGCAGCAGCAGGCCATCACCACTATTCATACAAACAATGTACATAATTTATAAATAAGAAATATTTACACTTTAATTTATAAATAAGAAATATTCACACTTATATAAATAAGAAATATTTACACTTACCTTGGAGGAGATGGTGGCAGAGGGCGGTGCTCTTGTCAGTGCCCCTATATTCCTCAAACAACAATGTAGGAGTTAAGTTTCGTGTTGTCATTTTCTATCGCTTAATCGCTTAACTTACTTGCTACACTTTATCGCTAGCTGGTGCTATAGCCTTTATCGACTTGTGAAGCATCTTTGGACCCATGGTGACTTATTTCACAGTGACAATCACTAAACCAGCAATAAACAATGTAATGTTCTCTCAATGATAAACAATGCTAGACTGGCTCACGATGCCTGCGCGGGCAAGCAGACAGGTCTGGTACCTGGACCGATAGTTGGGGGAATGACCGGTTGGTGGGGGGAAATTGGACCGAAAAAAGCCATCGAAACTCGAATTGACCGATACTCAGACCGACTGAAAGTCGGGGGTCCACTGTACAAACATTCCTACCACTAAAATAATATTTTCTCTGTTCATTAGTCATGTCTCCAGGCCCCTCTTATATTACGCTTGCTTTCCATTTTGAATTTATATTCAAACAAAAAATAGAAAATTTACTGTTATGCAGACTACTGCATTATTGTAAAAATGGTATAAATAATATCAGCACATTTGTGAAAGCATATTAGACCCACCAGTTGATGTGTATTGGACGTGTGGCGTGATTTGTTTACTCTTGTACATCGGCAAAAATTGAACATTTCCGCTACTTTGAGCTCAATTTCAAGATATTTTTAGTCCATAAACCATTCAAAGTCATCTCTATTTCTGTAATATATCTTCCATTCTATCAAATGAGACCAAGAAAACGAGAATATAGCCATAAATACCATACGAAAATATAACGCAAAGTTGCTGTTTTAAACCAAAAACACGGTCGGAGTTTTTTTCTCTCATAATGCACTACGTGCTGCAGGATTTTTTTTTATACTGCACACACTGACCACTCAAGACCCATTCTCTCATATGTAGGCCTACCAGCTTTCTCCCGCAAGATTTGAAGCCGCTAGAATTTTGCCGTACAATTACGGGACCGACGCTGGTTTGCAAGCCGTAATATTGCGGCACAGACAGTGAAAGGGTTAAGGGGCAATTCAGGAAAGATCAACCAACAGACAGCACCCCACTTTGTCATTTTTTTCTGAAACTTGATTTAGAGGTAGTTTTTGGTTTAAAAGTTAGATTGGCAAATTTTTAACAGTCTGAATCATAGGTCAAGACTACAGTTATGACAGGTCATTCTGAGATTACTTATTGACCTCCCACATTTCTGATTGTCATAACTTTCCCTGTTGGTTGTTGCTCTGTAAAAGTAAACATGTTAGGAATCAATATCATCACCAGATTCTAAAGAGGCAAGTTTGACTGAAAGCACAAGGTCATTATTTGACCTCTCACATACAGTGTTATAAAAGAAATCATAATTGAGAAAAAATGGCTCTATCATTGCTCTTATCATCAACTTTGAAAAGTTTTTATATTGGCCATTATACAGTATATATTATATATATAGGCATATATATTATATATATTATATATTATATATATTATATATATAGGCATATGATAGTGGATAGGGGAGCAATGTGGCAAATGTTGCAAGTGTATGGAATAGGTAGTAAGTTACTGAAGGCTGTAAAGAGTTTTTTTTATGAGGATAGTGAGGCTCAGGTTAGGGTGTGTAGGAGAGAGGGAGATTACTTCCCGGTAAAAGTAGGTCTTAGACAGGGATGTGTAATGTCGCCATGGTTGTTTAATATATTTATAGATGGGGTTGTAAAAGAAGTAAATGCTAGGGTGTTGGGGAGAGGGGTGGGATTAAATTATGGAGAATTAAATGCAAAATAGGAGTTGACACAGTTACTTTTTGCTGATGATACTGTGCTTAGGGGAGATTCTAAAGAAAAGTTGCAAAGGTTAGTGGACGAGTTTGGGAGTGTGTGTAAAGGTAGAAAGTTAAAAGTGAACATAGATAAGAGTAAGGTGATGAGGGTATCAAACAATTTAAATAAAGAAAAATTGGATATCACATTGGAGAGAGGGATTATGGAAGAAGAAAATGTTTTCAGATATTTGGGAGTTGACGTGTCAGCGGATGGGTTTATGAAGGATGAGGTTAACCATAGAATTGATGAAGGAAAAAAGGTGAGTGGTGCATTGAGGTATCTGTGGAGACAAAAAACGTTATCCATGGAGGCAAAGAAGGGAATGTACGAAAGTATAGTGGTACCAACACTCTTATATGGGTGTGAAGCATGGGTTGCAAATGCTGCAGCGAGGAGGAGGCTGGAGGCAGTGGAGATGTCCTGTCTAAGGGCAGCAATGTGTGGTGTAAATATTATGCAGAAAATTCGGAATGTGGAAATTAGGAGAAGGTGTGGAGTTACTAAAAGTATTTGTCAGAGGGCTGAAGAGGGGTTGTTGAGGTGGTTTGGTCATTTAGAGAGAATGGATCAAAGTAGAATGACTTGGAGGCGTATAAATCTGTAGGGAAGGAAGGCGGGGTAGGGGTCGTCCTAGAAAAGGTTGGAGGAAGGGGTAAAGGAGGTTTTGTGGGCGAGGGCTTGGACTTCCAGCAAGCATGTGTGAGCGTGTTAGATAGGAGTGAATGGAGACGAATGGTTTTGGGACATGACAATCTGTTGGAGTGTGAGGAGGGTAACATTTTGTGAAGGGATTCAGGGAAACCAGTTAATTGATTTAATTGGACTTGAGTCCTGGAAATGGGAAGTACAATGCCTGCACTTTAAAGGAGGGTCTGAGATAGTGACAGCTGGGAGGGACTTTTCTCAGCTGTCGTATCTGAGCTCCTCTGCAAAGACAGTGATTATGTATGAGTGTGGTGAAAGTGTTGAATGATGATAAAAGTATTTTCTTTTTGGGGATTTTCTTTCTTTTTGGGTCACCCTGCCTCGGTGGGAGACGGCCGATTTGTTGGAAAAAAAAAAATATATATATTTGAACAAAATTTGGATAACAGCTTTTTTCTTTCTTTATTATCCATATTAATTTTGCTCATGCATGCCTGTATGCACACACAGACATCACATGGTTTAGGCTGGTGGAAACTATGAAGACTTTATCATTTAAATTCTTGCACATATCAGGAATTGCTCCATCATTCCTTGATGCTAGTAAAGGGTTTTTGATCCAAGGAATTGAACAGTACCTCCCTTGGATCAAACCTGATTACCTGAAGTTTCCCAAGGAGCTGTATGACCCCTGTGAGTTTAGTGGTCCTGCCATGAATGTACTAGTTATCCATCTCAAGATGTTCGTACAGTATCAGCAGGTAATATTCTTTGAATAATTCAGGCATCATAATGGGAACACACACACAATACATCCTTCATAAAAACAAATGAAACTTAAGACCATACAAATACACTAAGTATAACTAGATGTGTTTTGGTTTCTGTGTAATCCAATAAGGATTTCACCATGTTCTTCAAGCCCAGCCCCCTCTACCTTAATGTACACCAAAGAAATAATAAGAGTAAGGTGTAAGTTTCTTATGCAATAAAATACAGTGGACCCCTGGTTAACGGCCTGCTCCAAACACTAACAATTATGTAAGTGTATTTTTGTAAGTGCTTTTGTAAGTGTGTGTTTGGGGGTCCAAAAGGACTAATCTAATTTACATTATTCCTTATGTTAATAAATTCGTTCGGTAACGGCACTTGAACAGCATTCTGGAACGAATTATGGCCGTTAACCGGGGGTCCACTGTATCAGCATTCAAGATCTGAAGATAATCAATAGGTATTCATAAGCTATCACATGGAAACTAATACAGTAGGGCCCTAATACAGTGGACCCTTGGTTTTCGTACACCTCCCAACTCGAACAATTATGTAAGTGCTTTTGTAAGTGTATTTTTGGGGGTCTGAAACGACTAATCTAATTTACATTCGTCCTTATGGGAACAAATTCGTTCGGTAATGGCACTCGAACAGCATTCTGGAAAGAATTATCGACGAAAGCCGAGTGTCCACTGTATGTGATATTCTGACTTGCGATGATTTGTGCTTATGATGTTGGTATTTTGGAACCGGTTAATTACTTAACAACAACAACTTGCTCTTCTTCCTGACGACTGGGTGACTACATGATTTTCTTAGTTGAAAAGAAAAAAAAATCCTTGGTTAGTGTTTTACCAAATTCTTGCATGATTTATGTATGTAGTATATTTTATGCATGTATGGAAAGCTCTTTTTTTTTTTTTTTTTTTTTTTTAGTAAAGACTTGGGTGTTTGGTAAGTCAGGAAAGTGGGTGGGTTGCCTGTAAGCCTAGGAGAGAAATCTTAGGGGACTGAAATAGTAATGGGAGGGAAGGGGTTGGTATGCATGCATTTGACTCTTCTGTGATGACTACCATGAAGATCTCCAACCTAGTAGTACACAGTTGATTTAAATATTAGCATCAGTCACCATCTATCATATTAATCACGGAGTTGGTAGTGTGGTGAGCCTGCAAATGCATGTCTCTAGTTCAAAGCCCCACAACTCCTTCATCTTCATAAGACGTTTTAGCTGTTATTTTCAGTTTTTATGATTCCTAATACTTATATTGTATATATAAACATGGATGCTGTATACAGTGGACCCCCCGAGTATCGTAATTAATCCGTTCCAGGAGCTATTACTTAACACGAAGTTTACGAAATTCGAACCATTATTTCCCATAAGCAATAATGTAAATACAATTAATCCGTTCCACAAAAAAATATTCACATACAAAATAATTAGAAATAATATATATATACATTTACTTACTTTTATTGAAGAGGTGCAGGCATCTGGAAGATAGGGTAATGAGTAATGAAGGTCCTCTTGGGCATTTTCTTCCAAAACAGGCCTGTTTCATCACAATTAAACACTTGTTGGGGAGGAATTTTCAGCCTCTACGAAGGGAATCCCCACTCCTGCTACACTCCCTGCATGCCTGCTACACTCCCTGCATGCCTGCTACACTCCTGCATGCCTGCTACACTCCCTGCATGCCTGCTACCTCCTGCATGCCTGCTACACTCCCTGCATGCCTGCTACACTCCTGCATGCCTGCTACACTCCTGCATGCCTGCTACACTCCTGCATGCCTGCTACACTCCCTGCATGCCTGCTACACTCCCTGCATGCCTGCTACACTCCCTGCATGCCTGCTACACTCCCTGCATGCCTGCTACACTCCCTGCATGCCTGCTACACTCCCTGCATGCCTGCTACACTCCTGCATGCTAACTCCCTGCATGACTACTCCCTGCATGCCTGCTACACTCCCTGCATGCCTGCTACACTCCCTGCATGCCTGCTACACTCCCTGCATGCCTGCTACACTCCCTGCATGATGCTAACTCCTGCATCATGCTAAACTCCCTGCATGCTGCTACACTCCCTGCATGACATGCTAAACTCCCTGCATGCCTGCTAAACTCCCTGCATGCAATGCTAAAACTCCCTGCATGATGCTAACTCCCTGCATGCCTGCTACACTCCCTGCATGCCTGCTAAACTCCCTGCATGCCTGCTAAACTCCCTGCATGCATGCTACACTCCCTGCATGCCTGCTACACTCCCTGCATGCCTGCTACACTCCCTGCATGCTGCTACACTCCCTGCATGCCTGCTACACTCCCTGCATTGCCTGCTCACACTCCCTGCATGCCTGCTACACTCCCTGCATGCCTGCTACACTCCCTGCATGCCTGCTGCACTCCCTGCATGCTACACTCCTGCATGCCTGCTACACTCCCTGCATGCCTGCTACACTCCCTGCATGCCTGCTACACTCCCTGCATGCCTGCTACACTCCTGCATGCCTGCTACACTACCTGCATGCCTGCTACACTCCCTGCATGCCTGCTACACTCCCTGCATGCCTGCTACACTCCCTGCATGCCTGCTACACTCCCTGCATGAATGCTAAACTCCCTGCATGAATGCTAAACTCCCTGCATCAATGCTAAACTCCCTGCATCAATGCTAAACTCCCTGCATCAATGCTAAACTCCTGCTTCAATGCTAAACTCCTTGCTTCAATGCTAAACTCCCTGCTTCAATGCTAAACTCCCTGCATCAATGCTAAACTCCCTGCATCAATGCTAAACTCCCTGCATCAATGCTAAACTCCCTGCATCAATGCTAAACTCCCTGCATCAATGCTAAACTCCCTGCATCAATGCTAAACTCCCTGCATCAATGCTAAACTCCCTGCATCAATGCTAAACTCCCTGCATCAATGCTAAACTCCCTGCATGCCTGCTAAACTCCCTGCATCAATGTTACACTCCCTGCATGCTGCTAAACTCCCTGCATGCCTGCTAAACTCCCTGCATGAATGCTACACTCCTGCATGATGCTAAACTCCTGCATGTGCTAAACTCCCTGCATGCCTGCTACACTCACTGCATGAATGCTAAACTCCTGCATGAATGCTAAACTCCCTGACATGCTACCTCTACAGCTAAAACTCTGCATGAATGCTACACTCACTGCATGAATGCTAAACTCCTGCATGAATGCTAAACTCCCTGCATGAATGCTACACTCCCTGCATGCCTGCTAAACTCCCTGCATGCTGCTAAACTCCCTGCATGAATGCTACACTCACTGCATGAATGCTAAACTCTCTGCATGAATGCTAAACTCTCTGCATGAATGCTAAACTCCCTGCATGAATGCTAAACTCCCTGCATGCCTGCTACACTCACTGCATGAATGCTAAACTCCCTGCATGAATGCTACACTCCCTGCATGCCTGCTAAACTCCCTGCATGAATGCTACACTCACTGCATGAATGCTAAACTCCCTGCATGAATGCTAACTCCCTGCATGCTGCTAAACTCCTGCATGAATGCTACACTCCTGCATGCTAAACTCCCTGCATGCCTGCTAAACTCCCTGCATGAATGCTACACTCCCTGCATGCCTGCTAAACTCCCTGCATGAATGCTACACTCACTGCATGAATGCTACCACAGGAGTGCCACTAGGAAGCTTCTTTGGACCAATGGTGACTTACTTCACAGTGACAGTCACTAAATCACCCAAAAAGACACCAAATGTATTGTGAATGTTTGAAAGAGCGCGCTGGGTAATGTTCTGCGTTCTGCGCAGGCGCGGAGCAGGCGGACAGGTCTAATACGTTACGAAACACGAGCCAGTTTACGATTCTCGAAATCGAAAAAAGCTTACGAAACACGATGTTTACGAAATAAGAACCTTACGAAACTCGTGGGTCCACTGTATACCTAACCTTCATAAAAGCAAAATATGACATGTGTGTTTTGTGTGTGTGTGCACGAGTGATTGTTTTTCAGCTTTATTTTTCATATTAGATGCGTTTCAAGGTATTTAGTACGTACTTCAAATAGAGGGAAATGCACAGCCCTTCATAGATATCACCTTGTTTGCTTTCAAACATTACATCAACTAGCATAGATTGCTTGCCCACACTTAATTTCATTTATTATGCTCACATAGTGTTTGCCTCTTAAGACGACCTACACAGCCAGTGTTGTGAAAAAAAAAAGAACTAGTATGTGTATTTTTTGTTTCAGCAAGAGGTACATGGAGAGAATCATCAGATATGTAAAGGATAAGAGTTTTTTAGAAATTCTTTTAAATTTGTCAGACTATAGTGAACCCTCGATATAACAGACTTTAAAATTAGTGGAACCCCGGTTTTCGTCCGGTCCAGTTATCGTACAATTCAGTTTTTGACCACTTTTTTCGGCGAAATTTTCCCCGTTTTCATACATCCTCTCGGAAATTGTCCGTACCAGACGCATCCACCTGCCCGTGGGACACGGCCGCTCATACGCTCGTGACTCAGTCTGCCTGTTACTTGTTCAGTGAGCATTACTCTGCGCGTTCATCCGAAACATTTGTAACAATCCATTGTTTTTTGTGCTTTTGACTGCTAAATGAGCCACCATGGACTTCCAGGACGATTAACTCGTCTTGGAGAAGATTGTGGCCAGAATTTGAACTCCAGAAAGATTTTGAAGGGTTTGAGGCTGACCCTGATGACCCTACACCTGTTGTGGAATCTATTGTGTCTTTGGGAATGTCCATGGGGTTGGAGGTGAGTGGCCAGGATGTGGAAGAGTTGGTGGACGACCACAGGCAAGAGCTAACCACTGAAGAGCTGGAAGACCTTCATCTGGAACAGCAACAGACCTTAGCTGAGGAAATTGGTTCAGAGGAGGAGGAAGAGAGAGGGGAGAATGTGCCTTCTTCAGCGATTAAGGACATTTGTGCAAAGTAGAGTGAGGCACCAGACGAGCCTGGCCCATGGCCGGGCTCAGAGAGTAGAGAAACTCTCGAAACTCTTCAAAGTTATATCAAAGGTGCAAAGTTTTTCGGAGAAATATCACCCTAACAAAGCTGTTGCAAGCCATGTTAGCAACATGTTCAATGACAATGCCGTGTCCCATTTTAGGCAAATTTTTCGAGACTCCAGAAACAGGCGCCTCTGGACAAATTTTTTGTGTGACAGGGGTCCAGTGACTCAAGCTGCTCCTAGTGCCAATAAAGGACAAAGAAGGGATGTAGCCCCGGATAGGGGTTTGATACCTCAAGTCCTTATGGAGGGGGATTCCCCTTCCAAACAATAACTTCTCCTCCCTCTCCCCTCCTCGCCGTCTTCCATACGCCAACAAGAGTCTTCTATTAATAAAGGTAAAAGTGATGTTAAATGTTTATCCATTTCATTAGTGTTTTATATTTATTTCTCATTGTTTTCTGTATGTAAAACTAGTTATTCTCTATAAAATTTATTTTTTGTTAATATTTTTGAGTGTCTGGAACGGATTAATTGGATTTACATGATTTCTTATGGGAAATATTACTTCAGTTTTCGCACAAATCTGTTTTCGGCCGACCTTCTGGAACAGATTAAAGACGAAAACCGGGGTTCCACTGTATGGACAAAATCCACTGGTTAAATTTTCTTAATTTTTATATCACAAAAAAAAAAAAAAATACTCTTGATAACTTAGGATGTATTGTCAACCTTGTTGATCTGGAAATGTTTGGTGATGGTTGATGTGGTTTTATTAGTTGGATGTATCGAGGTTTATATGGTAATAGAATACAGTACCTGTAGCCAAAGAAAAGTTACATAAACCAGCTTTATCTTACTGTACCTTAAATTCTGATTGCTGGTGCTTGTTGACATAGGAATGTTGTCAGTAGTGAAACAAACTACCAAGTTGTCATTGAAGTTAACACCTTATGTAGTAGTTTGAAAAATAGGTTGGTCAAATATGTAAGTGAGAAGGATTATTCTTCCTGCCTAGCATGGGTCAGTAGATCTGCTGTAGTACTTTCCTGCATTTATGTTCTTATTTAGGAAAGCAATGGTTTAGGAATGGTTGCATATGACTGGCTGAGTAGGTCTGTAGAGCATGGGCCAGTAGGCCTGCATTGCTGTGTAGGAAAACAGAGCTTCTAGATTTGTCAGGGTCCTAGTTATACCATGGAGCCCCTCAGAAATAATTTCTGCCAATTTGTCAAGGGAAATTTCCCGTGTACTTATTTTTCAAAGCTTTATGGCACCATCACTCTCTCCCATGCTGTCAGAACTTGGGTTCAGTATTTCAATCATGTTTTATTACAAGCACATAGAGGTATATGAGAAATACTACTATATATGGTCTATATTGTTAGCTGATTTATTTTCAAATATGTACTGTGTACTGAAGTAGATCCTGTGTGTGTGTTGGTTGTCATCCATCTATGCATTGCCTTGTTCATTATTTTCTTTGTCATTTATGGCTTTAGGATTATTTCTTGAAAATACATTTCAGCAGCACAGTGTTTTCTATATATTTTCTTCTATAAACAGTGGACCCTCTGTTTTCATTCAAAATTCTTTCAAGAATGCTGTTTGAGCGCCGTTACCGAACGAATTTGTTCCCATACGGACAAATGTAAATTAGATTAGTCGTTTCAGACCCCCGAAAATACACTTACGAAAGCTCTTACAAAAATACACTTGCATATTTGTTTGAGTTTGGAGGTGAACAAAAACCGAGGGTCCACTATAGGTAGTAGGTTGGTAGACAGCAACCATTTGGGGAGGTACTACCGTCCTACCAAGTGAGTGTAAAAAGGAAGCCTGTATTTGTTTTACATGATGGTAGGATTGCTGGTGTCTCTTTTTTCTGTCTCATAAACATCCAAGATTTCAAATACGTCTTGCTACTTCTACTTACACTTAGGTCACACTACACATACATGTACATGTTTATGTATACACTCATCTGAGTTTTTTCTTTGATTTTATCTTAATAGTTCTTGTTCTTATTACTTTTCCTTAGATATCCATGGGGAAATGGAATAATAATCTTTCCTCCATAAGCCATGCGTGTTGTAAAAGTCAACTAAAATGCCGGGAACAATGGGCTAGTAACCCCTTTTCCCGTACAGATTACTAAAAAGAAAAAGAAGTAAACCGTCTAAGTGGGATGTTTGAATGTGCGTGGTTGTTGTGCGAATGATAAGAAAGAGATGATTGTGGATATTATGAAGGAGAAGAAGCTGGAGGTCCTGGCCTTAAGTGAAACAAAGCTGAAGGGGTAGGAGAGTTTCAGTGGCGAGAAATAAATGGGATTAGGTAAGGAGTTTCAAACAGAGTTAGAGCTAAAGGAGGAGTAGCAATAATGTTGAAGGATAAGATATGGCAGGAAAAAAGGGAATATAAATGTATCAATTCAAGGATTATGTGGTGTAAAATAAGTGTTGGATGTGAAAAGTGGGTTATAGTAAGTGTTTATGCACCTAGAGAAGTGTAGAGGAGAGAGAGAGATTTTTGGAAATGTTGAGTGAGTGCATGGGGAGTTTTGAACCAAGTGAGAGAGTACTCGTGGTTGGGGATCTCAATGCTAAAGTGAGTAAAAATGTTGTGGAGGGAGTAGTAAGTAAATTTGGGGTGCCAGGGGTAAATGAAAATGGGGAGCCTTTAATTGAGCTATGTGTAGAAAGAGGTTTGGTAATAAGTAATACATATTTTATGAAAAAGAGGATAAATAAGTATACAAGGTATGATATAGCACATAATGAAAGTAGCTTGTTAGATTATGTATTGGTGGATAAAAGGTTGATGGGTAGGCTTCAGGATGTACATGTTTATAGAGGGGCAACGGATATATCGGATCATTATTTAGTTGTAGCTACAGTTAGAGTAAGAGGTAGATGGGACATAAGGAAAATTGCAACAGCAAGTAAGAGAGGTGAAAGTGTATAAACTAAGGGAGGAGAAAGGAGGAGCTGGCTGGCTGGCTGGCTGGCTGGCTGGCTGGCTGGCTGGCTGGCTGGCTGGCTGGCTGGCTGGCTGGCTGGCTGGCTGGCTGGCTGGCTGGCTGGCTGGCTGGCTGGCTGGCTGGCTGGCTGGCTGGCTGGCTGGCTGGCTGGCTGGCTGGCTGGCTGGCTGGCTGGCTGGCTGGCTGGCTGGCTGGCTGGCTGGCTGGCTGGCTGGCTGGCTGGCTGGCTGGCTGGCTGGCTGGCTGGCTGGCTGGCTGGCTGGCTGGCTGGCTGGCTGGCTGGCTGGCTGGCTGGCTGGCTGGCTGGCTGGCTGGCTGGCTGGCTGGCTGGCTGGCTGGCTGGCTGGCTGGCTGGCTGGCTGGCTGGCTGGCTGGCTGCTGGCTTGGCTGGCTGGCTGGCTGGCTGGCTGGCTGGCTGGCTGGCTGCTGGCTGGCTGGCTGGCTGGCTGGCTGGCTGGCTGGCTGGCTGGCTGGCTGGCTGGCTGGCTGGCTGGCTGGCTGGCTGGCTGGCTGGCTGGCTGGCTGGCTGGCTGGCTGGCTGGCTGGCTGGCTGGCTGGCTGGCTGGCTGGCTGGCTGGCTGGCTGGCTGGCTGGCTGGCTGGCTTGGCTGGCTGGCTGGCTGGCTGGCTGGCTGGCTGGCTGGCTGGCTGGCTGGCTGGCTGGCTGGCTGGCTGGCTGGCTGGCTGGCTGGCTGGCTGGCTGGCTGGCTGGCTGGCTGGCTGGCTGGCTGGCTGGCTGGCTGGCGGCTGGCTGGCTGGCTGGCTGGCTGGCTGGCTGGCTGGCTGGCTGGCTGGCTGGCTGGCTGGCTGGCTGGCTGGCTGGCTGGCTGGCTGGCTGGCTGGCTGGCTGGCTGGCTGGCTGGCTGGCTGGCTGGCTGGCTGGCTGGCTGGCTGGCTGGCTGGCTGGCTGGCTGGCTGGCTGGCTGGCTGGCTGGCTGGCTGGCTGGCTGGCTGGCTGGCTGGCTGGCTGGCTGGCTGGCTGGCTGGCTGGCTGGCTGGCTGGCTGGCTGGCTGGCTGGCTGGCTGGCTGGCTGGCTGGATACTGTGCTATTCTGGCTGGCTGGCTGGCAATAATACTGAGTGTAGGACTGTCTAGGCTAGTGACTGACTGAGCAATTAATATAGTGTAGGATCTCCTAGATATGACATGACACTGACAAATAATATGTTGGACCTGGAAGCAGTGACATGAGCGAAATTGTACCCTCATCAAATGTCAACACTAATTAGTTTAGCGATAATAAGAGGACGCTCACCCCTCATCAATGTCACCGCTGTAATTAGATTAGTGATAAGACTGGAGCCCTTTATGTGCCAGCTGGTCACCATGCTTCAATAATTATTATTACGTATTATTATTATATTCTCCCTGTATCCTAGGTAATTTATATAAGAACATAAAAAAGAAGGAACACTGCAGCAGGCCTAAGCCAATGCCCTGACCCAGCCAGGTCAGGTTACATTCACTTAAGGAAGGAGCACTGCATCTGACCTAGTAGCACAAGCTAATCAGGACCAACCGCACCCACTCATAATTATCTAGCCGACCACCTGGAGCTACCGTCTCCAGGTAGTCAGGTCACTACCACTTAAAGAATTAGTATGGCAACTGACCTGGTAGTACAAGCTAGTCAGGTCCAAACTCACCCACCCACACCCACTCATGTATTTATCTAACCTATTTTTAAAACTACACAACGTCTTAGCATCTATGACAGTATTCGGGAGTTTGTTCTACTCATCCACAACTCTATTACCAAACCAGTGCTTTCCTATATCCTTCCTGAATCTGAACTTTTCCAACTTGAAACCATTGCTGCGAGTCCTGTCTTGGCTGGATATTTTCAGCACACTATTTACATCCCCTTTATTTATTCCTGTTTTCCATTTATACACCTCAATCATATCCCCCCTAATTCTATGCCTTTCTAGAGAGTGCAGATTCAGGGCTCTAGGTCTATCCTCATAGGGAAGATTTCTGATACATGGGATCAACTTTGTCATCCTCCTCTGTACGTTTTCCAGTGCATTTATATCCATTCTGTAATACGATGACCAAAACTGTGCAGCATAATCTAAATGAGGCCTAACCAAAGATATACAGTGGTACCCCGACTTACGATGTTATCATCTTACGTTATTTTCGATAACCGATATTTATAACGTAAGAAATTTGATTGTGACTTACGATGTTTGCTTCGTCTACCGACATTCGTACCGGACGTGTCCGCTTGGCGCCCAGCTGAGCGCGCACTCCAGGGAGCGTCAGTGCTATTGTTTACAAGCGAGAGCGACCACCCACCCACACCCACGCATTCATACCAGTATATTGTCATTATTCCACTGTTTTTAGTGCTTGCAACTGCTAAATAAGCTACCATGGGTCCAAGGAAAGATCCTAGTGCTAAGCCTGTGGTAAAGAATGTGCAGGGAGTGAAGCATTTATGCAGGGAGTGTAGCATTTATGCAGGGAGTGTAGCATTTATGCAGGGAGTGTAGCAGGCATGCAGGGAGTGTAGCAGGCATGCAGGGAGTGTAGCAGGCATGCAGGGAGTGTAGCAGGGATGCAGGGAGTGTAGCAGGGATGCAGGGAGTGTAGCAGGGATGCAGGGAGTGTAGCAGGGATGCAGGGAGTGTAGCAAGGATGCAGGGAGTGTAGCAAGGATGCAGGGAGTGTAGCAAGGATGCAGGGAGTGTAGCAGGATAGAGTGTCAGGATGCAGGGAGTGTAGCAAGGATGCAGGGAGTGTAGCAAAGGATGCAGGGAGTGTAGTAGGCATGCAGGGAGTGTAGCATTCATGCAGGGAGTGTAGGCAAAGGATGCAGGGAGTGTAGCACGGATGCAGGGAGTGTAGCAAGGATGCAGGGAGTGTAGCATGGATGCAGGGAGTGTAGCAAGGATGCAGGGAGTGTAGCAGGCATGCAGGGAGTGTAGCATTCATGCAGGGAGTGAAGCAAAGATGCAGGGAGTGTAGCAAGGATGCAGGGAGTGTAGCAAGGATGCAGGGAGTGTAGCAAGGATGCAGGGAGTGTAGTAGGCATGCAGGGAGTGTAGCATTCATGCAGGGAGTGTAGCATTCATGCAGGGAGTGTAGCATTCATGCAGGGAGTGTAGCATTCATGCAGGGAGTGTAGCATTCAAAGAAAAGGCCAGTAACCCCAGAAAAGAACTTGGTACCTGCAGTGTTAATGGAAGGGGATTCCCCTTCCAAACACTAGCATACTACTCCACCTTCTCCCCTCCTCCCGTCCTCCACACATCAACAACTCTTCAATAAATGTAAGTGACATGTTATTGTTCAATATTTGCATGTGTATTTAGGTATTCTTTATTAAATTTTGTATTATTTAATGTCAAAAAGTTCTAAAAAATATTTTATTTAACTACTTTTGGAAGTCTTGGACGGATTAAATTTATTTCCATTATTTCTTATGGGGAAAATTGATTCGTTTAACGATTGTTTCGCCTTAAAATATGCCCTGACGGATTAATATCGTAAGTCGGGGTACCACTGTATAGAGTTGAAGAACAACCTCAGGACTTCTATTATTTATACTTCTTGATATGAAGCCAAGGATTCTGTTAGCTTTATTGCGAACACTTATGCACTGTTGTCTTGGCTTCAGAATACTGCTAACCAGAACTCCTAAATCCTTCTTGCAATCACAAGTAATAAGATCTACATTATTCAGTTTATAGGTGGCATGGTTATTGTCCTGCCCAACATTTAGAACTTTGCATTTGTTTACATTAAACTGCATCTGCCACTTCTCCGACCACTGCATCAGTCTATTCAAATCATCCTGGAGTGCTCTAATGTCCTCATTTGAATGAATTGGACGGCCTATTTTGGTGTCATCAGTCAGCCAGCAAGCCAGCCGGCTGGCCGGCCATCCATCCATCCATCCAGCCGGCTGTCCATCTAGCCAGCCAGCCGGCTGTCCATCCATCCAGCCAGCCGGCTGTCCATCCATCCAGCCAGCCGGCTGTCCATCCATCCAGCCAGCCGGCTGTTTCCATCCAGCCAGCCGGCTGTCCATCCATCCAGCCAGCCAGCCGGCTGTCCATCCATCCAGCCAGCCGGCTGTCCATCCATCCAGCCAGCCGGCTGTCCATCCAGCCAGCCAGCCGGCTGTCCATCCAGCCAGCCAGCCGGCTGTCCATCCAGCCAGCCAGCCGGCTGTCCATCCAGCCAGCCAGCCGGCTGTCCATCCACCAGCCAGCCGGCTGTCCATCCAGCCAGCCAGCGGCTGTCCATCCATCCAGCCAGCCGGCTGTCCATCCATCCAGCCAGCCGGCTGTCCATCCAGCCAGCCAGCCGGCTGTCCATCCAGCCAGCCAGCCGGCTGTCCATCCAGCCAGCCAGCCGGCTGTCCATCCAGCCAGCCGGCTGTCCATCCAGCCAGCCGGCTGTCCATCCATCCAGCCAGCCGGCTGTCCATCCATCCAGCCAGCCGGCTGTCCATCCATCCAGCCAGCTGGCTGTCCATCCATCCAGCCAGCCGGCCAGCTGGCTGTTCATCCAGCCAGCCAGATGGTCAGGAAGCCAGCCGGCTAGCTGATCAGCCAGCCAGCCAGATGGTCAGCAAGCCAGCCAGGGAGCCAGCCAGCCCCAGTCGCCCGCACAATTCCAAACATTCGCCAGAAACAGAACTCTCTGGAACACTTTTTTGAGCAACAGGGGTCCAGTGACTCTCAAGCTGGTCCTAGTGGCATTAAAAAAACAAAGAAGGGAAGTAACCCAGGGAAAGAACTTGGTACCTGAAGTCTTTATGGAAGGGGATTTCACTTCCAAACAAAAGCAACTCTTCCATCCTCTCCCCTCCTCCCGTCTTCCACACATCAACAACTCTTCAATAAAGGTAAGTGACATGTTATTATTGTTTTATTTTTCATGTCTCATAGTTTTCTGTGTAATTTAATATATATTTAATGTACAAAATATTTTATTTTAATACTTTTGGGTGTGTGAAACGGATTAATTTTATTTTCATTATTTCTTATGGGGAAAATAGAATTGGATTGCGATATTTTTGGTTACTGATTAGCCCTCTGGAACGGATTAATATCGTTAACCGGGGGTTGACTGTATTAGAATGTGGGGCAGAAGTTTATGGCTATAGGAGGGTGGGTGAAGGAGGAAAGAGGAGTGAGTGGTGGAATGAAGAAGTGAAGGGTATGATAAAAGACAAAAAGGTAGCTTATGAGAGGTTTTTACAAAACAGAAGTGTTAATAGAAGAGCAGATTATGGAGAGTAAAAGAAAGGTGAAGAGAATGGTGAGAGAGTGCAAAAGGAGAGCAGATGAATGAGTGGGAGAGGCACTGTCAAGAAATTTTGCAGAAAATAAGAAAAAGTTTTGGAGTGAGATAAACAAGTTAAGAAAGCCTAGGGAACGAATGGATTTGTCAGTTAAAAACAGAGTAGGGGAGTTAGTAGAAGGGGAGCTGGAGGTATTGGGTAGATGGCAGGAATATTTTAAGGAACTTCTAAATGTCGATGGAGAAAGGGAGGCGGTAATTTCACGCACTGGCCAGGGAGGTATAACATCGTTTAGGAGTGAAGAAGAGCAGGATGTGAGTGTGGGGGAGGTGTGTAAGGCATTACGTAGAATGAAAGGGGGTAAAGCAGCTAGAACTGACGGGATCATGACAAAAATGTTAAAAGCAGGGCAGGATATAGTGTTGGAGTGGTTGGTATTTTTGTTTAATAAATGTATGAAAGAGGGGAAGGTACCTAGGAATTGGCAGATAGCATGTATAGTTCCTTTATATAAAGGGAAGGGGGATAAAAGAGATTGTAAGAATTATAGGGGAATAAGTTTACTGAGTATACCAGGTAAATGTACGTTAGGGTTATTATTGAAAGAATTAGAGGCAAGACAGAGAGTAGGATTACAGATGAGCAAGAAGGCTTTAGAGTGGGTAGGGGATGTGTAGATCATGTGTTTGAATTGAAGCATATATGTGAACAGTATTTAGATAAAGGAAGGGAAGTTTTCATTGCATTTATGGATTTAGAAAAGGCATATGATAGTGGATAGGGGAGCAATGTGGCAAATGTTGCAAGTGTATGGAATAGGTAGTAAGTTACTGAAGGGTGTAAAGAGTTTTTATGAGGATAGTGAGGCTCTGGTTAGGGTATGTAGGAGAGAGGGAGATTACTTCCCGGTAAAAGTATAGGTCTTAGACAGGGATGTGTGATGTCACCATGGTTGTTTAATATATTTATAGATGGGATTGTAAAAGAAGTAAATGCTAGGGTGTTGGGGAGAGGAGTGGGATTAAATTTTTGGGAATCAAGTGCAGTGGACCCCCGAGTTTCGGTCACCTCGGGAATCGAACAATTATGTAAGTTTAATATTGTAAGTGCTTTTGTATGTGTATTTTTGGGGGTCTGAAAGGACTAATGTAATTTACATTTTTCCTTAAGGGAACAAATTCGTTCGGTAATGGCACTTGAACAGCCTTCTGGAATGAATTATGACCGAAACTCGGGGGTCCACTGTACAAAATGGGAGTTGACACAGTTACTTTTTGCTGATGATACTGGGCTTACAGGAGATTCTAAAGAAAAGTTGCAAAGATTAGTGGACGAGTTTGGGAGGGTGTGTAAAGGTAGAAAGTTGAAAGTGAACAAAGATAAGAGTAAGGTGATGAGGGTATCAAATGATTTAGATAAAGAAAAATTGGATATCACATTGGAGAGAGGGAGTAGGGAAGTGAACATTTTCAGATATTTGGGAGTTGACTTGTCAGCGGATGGGTTTATGAAGGATGAGGTTAACCATAGAATTGATGAAAAAAAGGTGAGTGGTGCTTTGAGGTATCTGTTGTAACCAAAAAAAAACATTATCTATGGAGGCAAAGAAAGAAATGTATGAAAGTATAGTGGTACCAAAACACTTATATGGGTATGAAGCTTGGGTTGTAAATGCTGCAGCGGGGAGGAGGCTGGAGGCAGTGGAGATGTCTTGTCTAAGGGCAATGTGTGGTGTAAATATTATGCAGAGAATTAGGAGGAGGTGTGGAATTACTAAAAGTATTTGTCAGAGGGCTGAAGAGGGGTTGTTAAGGTGGTTTGATCATTTAGAGAGAATGGATCAAAGTAGAATGACTTGGAGAGCATATAAATCTGTAGGGAAAAGGAAGGAGGGTTAGGGGTTGTCCTCGAAAAGGTTGGAGGTAGGGGGTAAAGGAGGTTTTGTGGGCGAGGGGCTCGGACTTCCAGCAAGCATGTGTGAGCATGTTAGATAGGAGTGAATGGAGATGAATGGTTTTTGGGACCTGAAAAGCTGTTGGAGTGTGAGCAGGGTAATATTTTGTGAAGGGATTCAGTAAAACCAGTTATTATAGATTTAGCCAGACTTGAGTCCTGGAAATGGGAAGTACAATGCCTGCACTTTAACCCTTTGACTATCACAACCCCTAATCCTGAGGTGTCTCCTGTTGTCGCAAAATTTTCGAAAAAAAAAAATTCTTATGACATGATAGAGAATCTTTTCCCGATGGTAATGACACCAAAAGTATGAAATTTGATGGAAAACTTATGGAATTACGCTCTCGCAAAATTAGTGATCTCGGCGATATATATGCATCAGCAATTTCGCCGATTTTGAGCCCAATTTTCGGCCAATTCCATTGTTCCATTCGACCAAACTCATAGCTATTTCTTTAGAACTCCATTTGTTCTATCGATTGAGTACAAGAAACCGCAAATTTACCGATTTCAACTACCCAATAAAGTGGTCAGAAATTGGCAATTTGACCAATTTCATGCAAAATAAAAAAATTGTCAATTTCAAAATAGGATCCAGAATAAACAATGCAGACATTCCTGTCACTAAAATAAGATGTTATCTGTTCATTAGTCACGTCTTTAGGCCCCTCTTATATTACTCTTGCTTTCTATTTTGATTTTCTATTCACACAAAAAAAATACAAGATTTACTGTTATGCAGACTATTGCATTAATGTAAAAATGATATAAATAATATCAATGCACTTGTGAAAGAATATTGGACTCGCCAGTTGATGTGTATTGGATGCGTGGCGTGATTTGTTTACTCTTGAACATTGGCAAAAATCAAACATTCTCCTACTTTGTGCTCAATTTCAAGGTCGTTTTCATCATGAAACTAATCAAAATCGTCTCTATTTCTGTAGTATGTTTTCCATTCTATCAAACGAGACCAGGAAAAAGAGAATACAACCATAAATACTATACGAAAATACACCTCAAAGTCGGCATTTTAATCTAAAAACATGGAGTTTTTTTCTCATTATGCACTGGGTGCTGCAGGATTTTTTTTATATAGCGCACACTGACCACACAGACCCATTCTCTCGTATGTGGGCCTACCAGCTTTCTCCGCTTGATTTGAAGCCGCTAGAATTTTTGAGTATACATATATACATCTGAAACAGTGACTCGTAAGACGTATGTATACAACCAAAACAGTCAAAGGGTTAAAGAAGGTGTCTGTGATAGTGACAGTTTGGAGGGTCTAATTCTAATCTGTAGTGACTGAGTGCCTCTGCAAAGACAGTGATTATGTATGAGTGAGGTGAAAGTGTTGAATGATGATAAAAGTATTTTCTTTTTGGGGATTTTGTTTCTTTTTGGGAGACGGCTGACTTGTTGAAAAAAAAAATTACATTTTCTTTAAACTCTTCTTTAGATCTGCAAACAACAGTTGGTGTGCGAGTTGGAAGGAACACAATCAAAACTAGAGACTGAGAAGCGGCTACTGGAGGAGCAGATCTTAAGAGACAGAAAAAATAACAAGTCTCTTGACATGTCTCTTCAATCAACAGGATTTCCAAACTCTCAATTATTGAAAGAGGTGAGAGCAGTTTTTTATATTAAAACTGCATTTAGAGAATTAATAGCATAATTTGGAAATGTATTATTCAGTATATTTGCCTCTTTATAATCCAAGTTAATACATGTTTCATCTTCGCAATGATTCTTTGATGTACAGCTCTATAATGTCATTATACTTTTGATTATTTTTTTTTTTAACTCTTTGGCCGTCTCCCACCGAGGCAGGGTGACCCAAAAAGAAAGAAAATCCCCAAAAAGAAAGAAAACACTTTCATCATCATTCAACACTTTCCCCTCACTTATACATAATCACTGTCTTTGCAGAGGCACTCAGATACAACAGTTTAAAAGTCCCTTCAAACTGCCAATATCCCAAACCCCTCCTTTAAAATGCAGGCATTGTATTTCCCATTTCCAGGACACAAGTCTGGTTAACCGGTTTCCCTGAATCCCTTCACAAAATATTACCCTGCTCACACTCCAACAGCTCGTCAGATCCCAAAAACCATTCGTCTCCATTCACTCCTATCTAACACACTCACGC
The DNA here is from genome assembly GCA_009830355.1 of Cherax destructor. Classification (NCBI taxonomy): domain Eukaryota; kingdom Metazoa; phylum Arthropoda; class Malacostraca; order Decapoda; family Parastacidae; genus Cherax; species Cherax destructor. Next base: position 36,196 of record WNWK01013235.1, read on the forward strand.
ACGCTTGCTGGAAGTCCAAGCCCCTCGCCCACAAAACCTCCTTTACCTCCTCCCCCAACCTTTCCTAAGATGAACCCAACCCCACCTTTCTTCCCTTACAGATTTATACACTCCGTCATTCTACTTTGCTCCATCCTCTTTAAATGACCAAACCACCTCAACAACCCCTCTTAAGATCTCTGACTAATACTTTTAGTAACTCCACATCTCCTAATTTTCACACTACGAATTCTCTGCATAATATTTACACCACACATTGCCCTTAGACACGACATCTCCACTGCCTCCAGCCGCCTTTTCGTTGCAGCATTTACAACCCATGGTTCACACCCATATAAGAGTATTGGTACCACTATACTCTCATACATTCCCTTCTTTGCCTCCATGGATAACATTTTTTTTTGTCTCCACAGATACCTCAAAGCCACCACTCTCCTTATTTTCATCAATTCTATGGTTAACTTCATCCTTCGTAAATCCATAATAATAATAATAATATAAAGTTCTTCTTTTTTTAGTAAATGTGTACAGGAGAAGGGGTTACTAGCCCATTGCTCCCGGCATTTTAGTCGCCTCATATGACACGCATGGCTTATGGAGGAAAGATTCTTTTCCACTTCCCCATGGACAATAGAGAAAATAAAAAGAACAAGAGCTATTAAGAAAAAAAGAAAAACCTATATGTGTGTATGTATATATATGCATGTGAATGCCTGTGTAGTGTGACCTAAAGTGTAAGTGTTTATGAGACAGAAAAAAGACACCAGCAATCCTACCATCATGTAAAACAGTTTCAGGTTTCTGTTGGTAATACCTCCCTGGGTGGTTGCTGTCTACCAAACTACTACCTACATCTTGACGTGCTGTTGGAGTGTGAGCAAAGTAACATTTATGAAGGGATTCAGGGAAACCTGCAATCCGGACTTGAGTCCTGGAGATGGGAAGTACAGTGTCTGCACTCTGAAGGAGGGGTGTTAATGTTGCAATTTTATAACTGTAGTGTAAAGCACCCCTCTTGCAAGACAGTGATGGAGTGAATGATGATGAAAGTTTTTCTTTTTCGGGCCACCCTGCCTTGGTGGGAATCGGCCGATGTGTTAATAAATAAATAAAAATAATAATAGTATTGTAACATGATACAAAGATGTACAAGGAGTTGTAGGAATGGGGGTACATGCCAAATGCCCCTTATATGCAGAGCATTATGGGCAAACTTAAAATTAACTTACAATTAATTATTCTATAATAGCAATGAAATTTGAACATAACAATTTTGAAACATAATAGTTTTACAATTTTGAAGCATTACAGTTTTATATAATACATATCAACATAATAATTTATTATTTGTAGTAATGCAATTTATTAAATTGGATCAAACAAATCAAATCAATTATTTGTGTTGCATTAACAGTTTAAATGGTCATTAGATGAGTTACAAGGAGTACAAGAGTACGTACTTGAGAATGAATTTCTTTATTTGGTAATGCTATAGAAACAAAGTTAGATTAGGTTGCATTAATTATAACAGGTTTATACATTTATGAGATATAAGTTTCAACATTTGCACTAGATTAAGTTTGAGAAATTATTGTTCTTTGAGCAATTATGTAAGGGGTTTTGAGGCTAAGGGAGTAACACAGTGAATAATGTTATTTTGAGGCAGTGGAAAGTGATTTATTAACTTTGTAGGCAATGTTAAGTATTGTGTATTTAGTTTTGGGTGATTAGGTGGTTTTTCAGCAGAGTTTTGAATTGATGTACTGACAGGGTTTCTTTGGTAATCTTAGGTAATGAATTCCAAATTTTTGGGCCTTTATTTTTTCTTATGAAATGATAGAGAATCTTTTTCCGATCATAACACCACAAAAATTATGAAATTTGATAAAAAACTAACGGAATTATGCTTTCGCGAAGTTAGCGGTATCCATGACATTTACGCATCGGCTATTTCGCCCACTTTGAGCCCTATTTTCGGCCAATTACAATGTTTCAGTCTACCAAAATTTTAGCTATTTCGCTAGAATTCCATTTGTTCTATCAATTGAGTACAAGAAATCGCCAATTTACCGATTTGAACTACCCAATAAAATGGTCAGAAATTGGCAATTTGGCCAATTTCATACAAATTTCAGCAGATGCCAATTTCAAAATAGGGTCCAGAATAAATGAGACAGACATTCCTGGCACTAAAATAACATTTTATCTGTTCATTAGTCACGTCTCCAGGCTCCTCTTACATTACTTTTGCTTTCAATTTTGAATTTTTATTCTCACAAAAAAATAGAAAATTTTTTGTTATGTATACTATTGCATCATTGTAAAAACGGTAAAAATAATATCAGCGCACTTGTGCAAGAATATTAGACTTGCCAGTTGATGTGTATTGGACGCATAGCGTGATTTGTTTACTCTTGAACATCGGTAAAAATCGAACATTTTCACTACTTTGCGCTCAGTTTCAAGGTACTTGTCATCATGAAACCAATCAAAATTATCTCTATTTCTGTAATATATCTTCCATTCTATCAAATGAGAACAAGAAAACTAGAATGCAATCATAAATACCATACGAAAATAGACTGCAAAGTCACTGTTTTAAACCAAAAACACTGTCAGAGTTTTTTTCCTCATTACGCACTGTGTGATGCAGGATTTTTTTTATACTGCGCACATTGACCGCACAGAACCATTCTCTCGCATCTAGGCCTACCAGCCTGTTTCCACTTGATTTGAGGGCGCTAGAATTTAGGTGTACTAGTACGTCGAAAACCCTGGTGCATAAGCCGTACTAGTATGGCCGAAACCCTGAAAGGGTTAATGGTCTGAGATGAGTTATTGTTGTTGAGCCCCATGTGCAGATTCCATAGGTGAGATAGGGGTAAATGAGTGAGTGATACAGGGTAAGGAGAGCTGGTTGTGGAATATAGTACCTTATCTTGGATAGTATTCCTATGGTCTTGTAGACTTTCTTGGAAATTTTTTGTATTCTTTCTTTCAACACGTCGGCCGTTTCCCACCGAAGCGGGGTGGCCCAAAAGGAAAAACGAAAGTTTCTCCTTTTACATTTAGTAATATATACAGGAGAAGGGGTTACTAGCCCCTTGCTCCCGGCATTTTAGGCGCCTCTTACGACACGCATGGGAAATTTTTTGTATATGTATATGTCTGAAATTTGAGGCCACTGTCAAGGTGGATTCCTAAGAATTTTTCCTCTGAGTTTTGTGACAAGTGCTCCATTTATCATTATGTTCAGTGGAACATTTGTAGCTCTGTTCCCAAACTTAATGAAATAGGTTTTATCAATATTGAGAGTAAGCTTGTTAGTAATCATCCAGGTAGATATTTTATGTAATTCAGCATTTACAGTGTTGGCTAGTATGACTGGGCATGGGTGAGAGAAGACGTATGTAGTGTCATCTGCAAATAGTATGGGTTTGAGCAGTTGAGATGCATTTGGTATGTCGTTTATGTAAATGAGAAAGAGAAGTGGGCCAAGAACACTTCCCTGCTGGACGCCAACTGTAATTGTTTGTGTGGAAGAGTTAGCTCCGTTTGTGTACACATTTTGGCTTCTGTCGCTAAGGTATGACTTTAGGCAGTTGAGGGAGTGCCCTGTTATACCATAGTGTGATAATTTGATCATGGTCAACTCTATGAAAAGCTTTATGTAAATCAATGAAGCTTTGCAGTGGGATTTCTTTTTTCTCGAGAGCTGTGTATATTATTTCTAGTATGTGTATAATTGCATCATTTGTGTTTTTATTAGGTCTGAAACCAAACTGACAGGGGTTGAGTATGTTGTGGTAGATGAGGTAGGAATAGATCTGCCTATGAATTAATTTTTCAAAGATTTTGGAGAGAAGGTGTAAGTTAGATATTGGCCTATAGTTATTCAGGTCTGTTTGATCTCCTTTATGTATGGTTGTAACCCTCGCTATTTTGAGTATTGATGGGAAGGTGGAGGATTCGATGGATTTGTTAAAGAGTGTTGCAATAATTGGTGATAGTACTTAAGAAGCTTTTTTGTATATAAAAGGTGGTTGTTCTCGAAAAGGTTGGAGGGAGGGGGTAAAGGAGGTTTTGTGGGCCGAGGGGCTTGGACTTCCAGCAAGCATGTGTGAGCGTGTTAGATAGGAGTGAATGGAGATGAATGGTTTTTGGGACATGATGAGCTGTTGGATTGTGAGCAGGGTAACATTTTGTGAAGGGATTCAGGGAAACCAGTTTTTTTTTTTTTTTTTTTTCTCAACAAGTCGGCCATCTACCACCAAGGTAGGGTGACCCAAAAAGAAAGAAAATCCCCAAAAATAAAATACTTTCATCATCATTCAACACTTTTACCACACTCATACATACCTTTGATATACCTTTGAAGAGTTTCGAGAGTATCTACTCTCTGAGCCCGGCCATGGGCCAGGCTCGTCTGGTGCTTGCCTGGTCAACCAGGCTGTTGCTGCTGGAGGCCCGCTGCCCCACATATCCATCACAGCCTGGTTGATCTGGCACCTGGTGAAGATATTTGTCCAGTTTCCTCTTGAAGGCTTCTACACTGGTTCCAGCCGTGTTTCGGATATCTTCTGGTAAGATGTTGAATAGTCTGGGACCCCGGATGTTAATACAGTGCTCCCGTATTGTCCCCACCGCACCCCTGCTCCTCACTGGGTTTATTTTACACTTTCTCCCATATCTCTCACTCCAGTATGTTGTTATGGCAGTGTGCAGATTTGGGACCAGGCCCTCAAGTACTTTCCATGTATATATTATCATGTATCTCTATCTCCTCCGCTCCAATGAGTACATGTTCAAGACTTGAAGGCGTTCCCAATAATTTAGATGTTTCAATGGCTCAATGTGAGCCGTAAACGATCTCTGGATTTGTTCCAGCTCTGCTATTTCTCCTGCCCTGAACGGGGCCGTCAGCACTGAGCAGTATTCTAAGTGAGGGAGCACTAGCGATTTGAATAGTGTCACCATCGGCATTATTTCCCTTGTTTTGAAAGTTCTCAATACCCACCCCGTCATCTTCCTGGCTGTTGTGATCTTTGTCTTGTTATGGTCTTTAAACGACAGATCAGCAGACATAATTATTCCCAAGTCCTTTACGTGTTCCTTTCGTTCTATGTGGTGACCCTCTGTCTTTGCAGAGGAGCTCAGATATGACAGCTGAGAATTGTCCCTCCCAGCTGTCACTATCCCAGACCCCTCCTTTAATTAAAGTGCAGGCATTGTACTTTCCATTTCCAGGACTCAAGTCCAACTAAATCAATTAACTGGTTTCCCTGAATCCCTTCACAAAATGTTACCCTGCTCACACTCCAACAGATCGTCATGTCCCAAACACCATTCGTCTCCATTCACTCCTATCTAACACGCTCACACATGCTTGCTGGAAGTCCAAGCTCCTCGCCCACAATACCTCCTTTACCACTTCCCTCCAACCTTTTCTAGGACGACCCCTACCCCGCCTTCCTTCCCCTACAGATTTATACGCTCTCCAAGTCATTCTACTTTGATCCATTCTCTCTAAATGACCAAACCACCTCAACAACCCCTCTTCAGCCCTCTGACAAATACTTTTAGTAACTCCACACCTCCTAATTTCCACATTCCGAATTTTTTGCATAATATTTACACCACACATTGCCCTTAGACAGGACATCTCCACTGCCTCCAGCCTCCTCCTCGCTGCAGCATTTGCAACCCATGCTTCACACCCATATAAGAGTGTTGGTACCACTATACTTCGTTCATTCCTTCTTTGCCTCCATGGATAACGTTTTTGTCTCCACAGATACCTCAACGCACCACTCACCTTTTTCCTTCATCAATTCTATGGTTAACCTCATCCTTCATAAACCCATCCGCTGACACGTCAACTCCCAAATATTTGAAAACATTTACTTCTTCCATAATCCCTCTCTCCAATGTGATATCCAATTTTTCTTTATTTAAATCGTTTGATACCCTCATCACCTTACTCTTATCTATGTTCACTTTTAACTTTCTACCTTTACACACTCTCCCAAACTCGTCCACTAACCTTTGCAACTTTTCTTTAGAATCTCCCATAAGCACAGTATCATCAGCAAAAAGTAACTGTTAACTCCCATTTTGCATTTAATTCTCCATAATTTAATCCCACACCTCTCCCCAACACCCTAGCATTTACTTCTTTTACAACCCCATTTATAAATATATTAAACAACCATGGTGACATTACACATCCCTGTCTAAGACCTACTTTTACCGGGAAGTAATCTCCCTCTCTCCTACACACCCTAACCTGAGCCTCACTATCCTCATAAAAACTCTTTACAGCCTTCAGAAACTTACTACCTATTCCATACACTTGCAACATTTGCCACATTGCTCCCCTATCCACTCTATCATATGCCTTTTCTAAATCCATAAATGCAATAAAAACTTCTCTTCCTTTATCTAAATACTGTTCACATATATGCTTCACTGTAAACACTTGATCTACACATCCCCTACCCACTCTAAAGCCTCCTTGCTCATCTGCAATCCTACTCTCTCTCTTACCTCTAATTCTTTCAATAATAACCCTGCCATACACTTTACCTGGTATACTCAATAAACTTCTTCTTCTATAATTTTTACACTCTCTTTTATCCCCCTTCCCTTTATATAAAGGAACTATACATGCTCTCTGCCAATCCCTAGGTACCTTCCCCTCTTTCATACATTTCTTTTCTTTCAACATGTCGGCCGTTTCCCACCGAGGCAGGGTGGCCCAAAAGAAAAAACGAAAGTTTCTCCTTTCACATTTAGTAACATATACAGGAGAAGGGGTTACTAGCCCCCTGCTCCCGGCATTTTAGTCGCCTCTTACGACACGCATGGCTTACGGAAGAAGAATTCTGTTCCACTTCCCCATGGAGATAAGAGGAAATAAGAAAAAGAACTAGTAAGAAAATAGAAGAAAACCCAGAGGGGTGTATATATATATATGCTTGTACATGAATGTGTAGTGTGACCTAAGTGTAAGTAGTAGTAGTAAGATGTACCTGAAATCTTGCATGTTTATGAGACAGAAAAAAAGACACCAGCAATCCTACCATCATGTAAAACAATTACAGGCTTTTGTTTTACACTCACTTGGCAGGACGGTAGTACCTCCCTGGGCGGTTGCTGTCTACCAACCTACTACCTAGGTTTCATACATTTATTAAACAAAAACACCAACCACTCCAGCACTATATCCTCCCCTGCTTTTAACATTTCTGTCATGATCCCGTCAGTTCCAGCTGCTTTACCCCCTTTCATTCTACGTAATGCCTCACGCACCTCCCCCACACTCACATCCTGCTCTTCTTTACTCCTAAATGATGTTGTACCTCCCTGGCCAGTACATGAAATTACCGCCTCCCTTTTTTCATCGACATTTAAAAGTTCCTCAAAATATTCCCGCCATCTACCCAATACCTCCAGCTCCCCATCTACTAACTCCCCTACTCTGTTTTTAACTGACAAATCCATTCGTTCCCTAGGCTTTCTTACCTTGTTTATCTCACTCCAAAATGTTTTCTTGTTTTCAGCAAAATTTCTTAACAGAGCCTTTCCCATTCTTTCATCCGCTCTTCTTTTGCACTCTCTCACCACTCTCTTCACCTTTCTTTTACTCTCCATATACTCTGCTCTTCTATTTACACTTCTGTTTTGTAAAAACCTCTCATAAGCTACCTTTTTCTCTTTTATCACACCCTTTACTTCTTCATTCCACCACTCCTCTTTCCTCCTGCACCCACCCTCCTATAGCCACAAACATCTGCCCCACATTCTAATACTGCATTTTAAAAACTATCCCAACTCTCTTCAACCCCCCCACTACTCATACTTGCACTAGCCCACCTTTCTGCTAATAGTTGCTTATATCTCACCCTAACTTCCTCCTCCCTTAGTTTATACACTTTTATTTCTCTCTTACTTGCTGTTGCCATTTTCTTTTTGTCCCATCTACCTTTTACTCTAACTGTAGCTACAACCAAATAATGATCCGATATATCCGTTGCCCCTCTATAAACATGTACATCCTGAAGCCTACCCATCAACCTTTTATCCACCAATACATAATCCAACAAACTACTTTCCTTATGTGCTATATCATACCTTGTATATTTATTTATCCTCTTTTTCATAAAATATGTATTACTTATTACCAAACCTCTTTCTACACATAGCTCAATTAATGGTTCCCCATTTACATTTACCCCTGGCACCCCAAATTTACCTACTACTCCCTCCACAACATTTTTTCCCACTTTAGCATTAAGATCCCCAACCACAATTACTCTCTCACTTGGTTCAAAACTCCCCACACACTCACTCAACATTTCCCAAAATCTCTCTCTCTCCTCTACACTTTTCTTTTCTCCAGGTGCATAAACACTTACTATAACCCACTTTTCACATCCAACCTTTATATTACTCCACATAATCCTTGAATTTATACATTTATATTCCCTCTTTACCTGCCATAACTGATTATTCAACATTATTGCCACTCCTTCTTTAGCTCTAACTCTATTTGAAACCCCTGACCTAATCCCATTTATTTCTCACCACTGAAACTCTCCTACCCCCTTCAGCTTTGTCTCACTTATAGCCAGGACATCCAGCTTCTTTTCATTCATGACATCTACAATCATATCTTTCTTATCATTCGCACAACATCCACGCATATTCAAACATCCCACTTTGACGGTTTTCTTCTTTTTCTTTTTAGTAAGCTATACAGGAAAAGGGGTTACTAGCCCATTGTTCCTGGCATTTTAGTTGACTTTTACAACACGCATGGCTTACGGAGGAAAAATTCTTATTCCACTTCCCCATTGATATGAAAGGAAAAGCAATAAGAACAAGAACTATTAAGATATAATCAAAGAAAACTCAGATGAGTGTGTATACATAAACGTGTACATGTTTGCGTAGCGTAACCTAAGTGTAAGTAGAAGTAGCACCTGAAATCTTGCATGTTTATGAGACAGAAAAAAGACACCAGCAATCCTACAATCATGTAAAACAGTTTCAGGTTTCTGTTTCACAGTCACCTGGCAGGATGGTAGTACCTCCCTGGGGGTTGCTGTCTACCAACCTACTACCTATACCAGTTAATTGATTTAATTGAACTTGAGTCCTGGAAATGAGAAGTACAATGCCTGCACTTTATAATTATAATAATAATACTTTATTGAGACATGGTACAATGATACATGGTAGACAAGATATATTTCTTAATGAGATGTACATGCCAAAAGCCCCTAATATGCTGTGCATTGCAGGCATTCTTAAGACTACTTTATTCTAGACTACATTGTAAAAAGTTATGGTTTACAATTTATAAAATTAGTATAATTGCGTATCTAAGTTATAAAGTTTGAATATAAGTTGAACATATCAATTAATTGTAGCAATGCAACTAATTGAGTGAGATAACAATTTAAAACAATTAGTTGCATTGCAGTTACAGTTTACGTGGTCATTATAATGTAAATGTTATGGTAATAGTTAGCTTAGTATGTATTATTCATAACAGGTTTTTACATTTAAGTGATTAGTCAGGTTTTTACATTAAGTGATTATTCTACTTTGTTGAGAATGTTTGATATTGAGCATTTAACTTTGGGTGAGAAGGTGATTTTTTAGCATCGTTTTGAATTGGGATACAGGCAGGGTTTCTTTGGCAATGACAGGTAATGACTTCCAAATTTTCGTACCTTTTATATGCATAGAGTTTTTACATAGTGTTAGATGGACACGGGGAACATCGAGGAGTGATATGTGTCTAGTGTTATGGTCATGTGTCCTGTTAAAATTGGTAAGGAGAAGTTTGAGTGGTGGGTTAATATTTGCATAGTGTTCTATGTATGTAATAGGCACAGTAAAAAGTATGGATGTCTTGTATGGTGAGTAAGTTTAGGTTTTTGAATATTGGTGGAGTATGTTGTCCGGAGTGTGAATTTATCATTCTAACTGCTGCCTTTTGTTGTGTTATTAGTGGTCTGAGATGAGTTATTGATGTAGAGCCCCATGCGCAGATTCCATAGGTGAGGTATGGGTAAATGAGTGAGTGATATACGTTGACTCGCGTACTGCTCCGAACGTAGATCTACGTTTTTTTTTCAAATGCTTTTAACCTTGCCACGATAAGCCTGAGTTGCCTAGAGATTAGAGAATGGGTCTGTGCACTCAGTGTGTGCAGTATTACAATATTTGGGAATGACAAAAAAAATGCACTCTTCTTTTTAAAGAAAACAAAAAATTTATTTTTTTCTCAAAATATTCAGTCAGCTACGCGAGTTAACGTATATCTACGTGTGGGCAGTTTAAGGGTTAAAGGAGGGGATTGAGATTTTGGCAGTTTGGAGGGATTTTCTGAACTGTCGTATCTTAGCGCCTCTAGAAAGACAGTGAGTATGTGTGAGTGAGGTGAAAGTGTTGAATGATGATGAAAGTACAGTGGTACCTCGAGTTACGATATTTTTTCGTTCGAGAATGCTGTTCAAGTGCCATTACCAAACGAATTTATCCCCATAAGGAATAATGTAAAATAGACTAGTCCTTTTACACCCCCAAAATTATACCTACAAAAGCCTTTAAAAAAATAAACTTACATAAAAGGGCGATTTTGGGGACCATCGTAACTCGAGGTACCACTGTATTTTCTTTTGGGGATTTTCTTTCTTTTTGGGTCACCCTGCCTCGGTGGGAGACGGCCGACGTGTTAAAAAAAAAGTTATTTAGATCTCCTGCCTTGTTTTTTAATGTGTTGATAACAAGTGAGACTTCTGTTGGGTTGGTCAGAGCTTAGAATAGTGTGTATTTGGGTAAGTGCCAGTGAGGTAGTTGTTAGGTGGAGTGTTTGAACTTGGGATTTTGCTTGCCAGCTTTTTTCCTATGATGGAGAAGAAAACATTGAGTGTTTCCAGTTTCAGTTGGTGGGAGTAGGGGTTCATCTGGTTTTGTTAGTTTGATTGTTCTGTTTCTGGATATCTTTTTAGTTCCTAGAATTTCAGATAGGTCAGGTCTTTTTCATATCACCTTTTTAGTTATGTAATCTGTTCTCATAATACAATTTTTTTGACCTTATCAGGCTGGTTAGGTTTGATGAGTAACATTTTGTTTGGTCTCTTGTTATTTGACCCATTCTGTACTGTTTTTTCATATAGGTGTTTTATATTAATAGATTTGAGAATGCTGGGTGTTAGCCATGGACTGTTTAGTCTCTTAGCTGTGATGTTTATTTTTTTTAGGGCAATGCATGTTATAGAGGTATTGGGGCTTTTTTAGAAAATTATTAATACATATGTCAGTATCTGTTCTACTTTCTACCTTTACACACCCTCTCAAACTCGTCCACTAACATTTGGAACTTTTCTTTAGAATCTCCCAGAAGCACAGTATCATCAGCAGAAACTGTCAACTCCCATTTTGTATTTGATTCAACATAATTTAATCCCACCCCTCTCCCCAACACCCTAGCATTTACTTCTTTTACAACCCCATCTATAAATATGTTAAACAACCATGGTGACATTACACTTCCCTGTCTAAGACCTACTCTTTCTTCGGTACAAGTCGGATCAAAACGTCGTCGTTAGCTCCCCTCCACTGTGTACGGGTTATTTGTGTATATCTCCCTCTCTCTTGCACCCTAACCTGAGCCTCGCTCTCCTCATAAAAACTCTTTACAGCCTGTAGTAACTTACTACCTATTCTATACACTTCCAACATCTGCCACATTGCTCCCCTATCCACCCTATCTGGACACTTAAGGGGTTACTTAATGAAAATTATAATATCGTAATATACTCTCCAGAGTGAATTACAGTCAACCCCCGGTTCTCGTCGGTAATCCGTTCCAGAGGGCCCGTCGATCACCGGTTTGGTCGAACTCCGATTCTATTTTCCCCATAAGAAATAATGGAAATAAAATTAATCCGTTCCAGACACCCAAAAGTATTAAAATAAAATATTTTTTAGAACTTTTTGACATTAAATTATACACAATTATAAGAAAAATTAAGAAATAATAGTACAATAACATGTCACTTACATTTATTGAAGAGTTTTTGATGTGTGGAAGACGGGAGGAGGGGAGAAGATGGAGTAGTATGCTAGTGTTTGGAAGGGGAATCCCCTTCCATTAACACTGCAGGTGGCAAGTTCTTTTCTGGGGTTACTGGCCTTTTTCTTTTAATGCCACTAGGACCCCCACTCTAACCAAAAATCTGTCCAGGGAGGTCTGTGTCTGGCAGTTCTTTAAAATGTCCTTAAATTGTGACAAGACATGGTCATTAAACATGTCGCATACATGGCCTGCAACAGCTTGGTTAGGGTGATAATCATACATAAATGTTTGCACATTAGTCCATTGGGCACAAATCTCCTTAATTTTTGAAGAAGGCACCTTCTTCCATCTCGGTTCCACCACCTCCCCCTCTGGACCATTTTCCAGAACTGTGGTCTGTTGTTGCTGTTGAAGCTCTTGCAGATCTTCAGTGGTTAGCTCTTCATTGTGCTCCTCCACCAACTGTTCCACATCCTCGGTACAAACATCCAACCCCATCGACTTGCCCAGTTCCACAATTTCTTGCACAACAGGCTCAGGCTCAGGGTTCTGAGGCTCAGCCCCAAAACCTTCAAAATCTGGGACACAGTCTGGCCACAATTTTCTCCAGGCAGAGTTCAAAGTCCTGGTTGTCACTCCCTCCCAAGCCTTACCTATAAGCTTTACACAATGCAGGATATGGAAATGATCTTTCCAAAAGTCTTTTAGGGTCATATTCATGTCTGTGGTCACATCAAAGCACTTTTGAAACATTGCTTTGGTGTAGAGTTTTTTAAAGTTGCAAATGACCTGCTGGTTCATGGGCTGGAGGAGAGGAGTGGTATTAGGGGGCAAGAACTTCACTGTGATGAAATTGAAGTCCTCCACAATTTCCTCTGACAAGTCTCGAGGATGACCAGGAGCATTGTCCATTATCAGGAGGCACTTAAGTGGCAAATTATTTACCTAGAGATATTTCTTCACACTGGGGCCAAACACGTTTTTGAACCAATCAAGGAAAATTTCCTTAGTGACCCATGCCTTATTGTTAGACTTCTACATCACACACAAATTAGACTTGGAGACACCGCATCTCTTAAACACTCAGGGATTTTCAGAATGATACACCACTAAAAGCTTCACTTAAAATCACCACTGGCATTGGCACACATCATGAGAGTTAGCCTGTCTTTCATAGGCTTATGTCCTGGGAGTGCCTTTTCCTCCTGTGTAATGAAGGTCCTTAGCGCTTCTATTTGATTATTATAATAATAATAATAATGAAGGTCCTGTTGGGCATTTTCTTCCAAAACAGGCCTGTTTCGTCACAATTGTACACTTGTTGGGGTTGGAATTGTTCAGCCTCTATGTACCCCACGAATTCATTCACGTAATTTTCAGCCGCACTTTTGTCAGAACTGGCTGCCTCACCATGCCTCACAACACTATGTATGCCACTACGCTTCTTAACCCTTAAACTGTCCACACGTAGATATACGTTCACGTGCGTAGCTGACCGACTATTTTTAGAAAAAAATATATTGTTCTTTTTCTTTAAAATGAAGAGTGCATTTTGTTTGTCATTCCCACATTTTGTAATACTGCACACAATGAGTACACATACCCATTCTCTAATCTCTAGGCAACTCAGGCTTATCGTGGCAAGGTTAAAAGCATTTGAAAAAAACGTAGATCTACGTTCGGGGCAGCACGCACGCGAACGTATATCTACGTTTGGACAGTTTAAGGGTTAAATCTGTCAAACCAGCCTTTGCTGGCTTTAAATTCATTCACTTCAGCACTCGTTGCAGGCATTTTCTTAACGAGATCATCATGCAACTGCCTTGCTTTTTCACATATTATCGCCTGCGAAACACTATCTCCTGCTAACTGTTTCTCGTTGATCCACAACAACAACAACAACAACAACAACAAAGTTTCCACTTGTTCCAGCACTTGAGATCTCTGTTTTGTGACCATACTTGCACCTTTTGAAACAACAGCGTCCTTGATTTCCTTTCTCTTGGCCATAATGGAAGAGATGGTTGAATGGGATTTGCCATAGAGCCTGGCCAGCTCAGTGATACGCACTCCACTTTCATATTTTGCTATCATCTCCTTCAATTCTACTGTATTTCTGACATTCTTTACCACAGGGCTGGCACTAGGAGCTTTCTTGGGGCCCATGGTGGCTTATTTAGCAGTTGCAAGCACTAAAAACAGTGGAATAATAACAATATACTGGTATGAATGCGTGGGTGGTGGTCGCTCGCTTGTAAACAATAGCACACTGAGTGCCTGGGCGCCCAGCTGGGCCACGGGCCACGCGTACGCGTCTGGGACGAATCGCCAACTCCGAGCGGCTTGTCTAATACCGAGCCAAACTTCTCATTAAAAAACCTGTCGAACACCGATTTGGACGACCTCCGACGCCATCTAACACCGGGGGTTGACTGTATTATTATTATTATTATTATTATTATTATTATTATTGTAGTATGTAGTAGGTTGGTAGACAGCAACCACCCAGGAAGGTACTACCATCCTGCCAAGTGAGTGTAAAACGAAAGCCTGTATTTGTTTTACATGATGGTAGGATTGCTGGTGTCTTTTTTCTGTCTCATAAACTTGCAAGATTTCAGGTACATCTTGCTACTTCTACTTACACTTAGGTCACACTGCACATACATGCACACGTTTATGTATACACACTCATCTGAGTTTTCTTTGATTTTATCTTAATAGTTCTTGTTCTTATTGCTTTTCCTTTCATATCCATGGGGAAGTGGAATAAGAATCTTTCCTCCGTAAGCCATGCGTGTTGTAAAAGTCAACTAAAATGCCGGAAACAATGGGCTAGTAACCCCTTTTCCTGTATAGATTTACTTAAAAGAAAAAGAAGAAAACGTCAAAGTGGGATGTTTGAATGTGCGTGGATGTTGTGCGAATGATAGAGATGGTTGTAGATGTTATGAATGAAAAGAAGCTGAATGTCCTGGCTTTAAGTGAGACAAAGCTGAAGGGGGTAGGAGAGTTTCAGTGGGGAGAAATAAATGGGATTAGGTCAGGGGTTTCAAATAGTTAGAGCTAAAGAAGGAGTGGCAATAATGTTGAATAATCAGTTATGGCAGGTAAAGAGGGAATATAAATGTATAAATTCAAGGATTATGTGAGTAAAATAAAGGTTGGATGTGAAAAGTGGGTTATAGTAAGTGTTTGTGCACCTGGAGTAGAGAGAAGTGTAGAGGAGAGAGAGAGAGATTTTAGGAAATATTGAGTGGGTGCATGGGAAGTTTTGAACCAAGTGAGAGAGTATTTGTGGTTGGGGATCTTAATTCTAAAGTAGGTAAAAATGTTGTGGAGTTAGTATTAGGTAAATTTGGGGTGCCAGGGGTAAATGTAAATGGGGAACAGTTAATTGAGCTATGTGTAGAAAGAGGTTTGGTAATAAGTACAGTGGACCCCCTATTAACGAACACCCTGGAAATCGAACAATTATGTAAGTACAGTCATCCCTCGGTTTTCGATTTTAATCCGTTCCAGATGGATCGGCTAAAACCAAAATCGGCGAAAAGCAAAACTATTTTCCCCATAAGAAATAATGGAAATTCAATTAATCCGTTTCAGAAACCCAGAAGTTTGGAAATTTTTTTTTGGGGGGGGCTTAAAGATAGATTTACATGCACAAATGAATGAAATGAATGTGGCACTTACCCTTACTGAAGACTGATGTTGTTGGATGGAAGAGAGATAGGAGGGGAGAGGGTAGAAACCCTAATTTATGAAGGGGAATCCCTCTCCATAAGGACTCTAGGTACCAAGTCCTCATCTGGGGTCACTTCCCTTCTTTGTCTTTTAATCCCACTAGGACCAGCTTGTGATTCACTGCACACCTGTGGCACTAAATATCTCTCCAGAGAGCTCTGTATCTGGCGGCTCTTTAAAATGTCCCTAAAATGGGACATGGAATTGTCATTGTAAAAGTAGCCAGCACGGATTGCAACATCTTTGTCAGGGTGATGTTCCTCCACAAATGATTGCACCCTACTCCACATTGCACAAATCTCCTTAATCTCTGAAGAAGGCACCTTACATCTTTCTTCCTCCACTGAAGCAATTTCCTCAGATCTGTTTTGTTGTTGTTGCAGCTCAAGCTCTTGCAGCTTTTCAGTGGTTAGATCTTCATTGTGGTCCTCCACCAACTCTTCCACATCCTCTCCATTCACATCCAACCCCATAGAAGTCCCCAATTCCACAATACTTTCCACAACTTCAATAGGCTCATCAGGGTTAGCTTCAAACCCTTCAAAATCCCTCTCTTGTACACAATCTGGCCACAACTTTCTCCAAGCAGAGTTCATCGTCCTGGAGGTCACTCCCTGCCAAGCTTTATCTATAAGGCCTATGCAATGGAAGATATCGAAGTGAGCCTTCCAGAACTCTTTTAGGGTCAATCTAGTGTCTGAGGTTACTTTGAAACATTGCTTTGGTGTACACTTTTTTAAAGTTTGCAATGACCTGCTGGTCCATGGGCTGGAGGAGAGGAGTGGTGTTAGGAGGCAAGAACTTCACTTTTTACAAATCTGAATTCCTTAGGCATTTGGTCTTCCAAGTCTTGAGGAAGACCAGGAGCATTGTCCATTACCAGGAGGCACTTAAGTGGCAATTTATTCTCCAATAGATATTTCTTCACACTGGGGCCAAACACTTGATTAAACCATTCCAGGAAAATTTCCCTAGTGACCCATGCCTTAGCATTAGACTTCCAAAACACACACAATTTACCTTTGTCAACACTGTATTTGTTGAACACTCTGGGATTTTCAGAGTGATACACAAGTAAAGGCTTCACTTTTAAATCCCCACTAGCATTCCCACATAACATAAGAGTTAGCCTGTCTTTCATAGGCTTGTGTCCTGACATTGCCTTTTCCTCCTGTGTGATGTAGGTCCTCCTTGGCATTTTCTTCCAAAAGAGGCCTGTTTCGTCACAATTAAACACTTGTTGGGGTTTAAATTCTTCTGCCTCTACATATTCTTTAAACTCACGCATAAATTTTTCAGCCCCATCTTTATCTGAACTGGCACCCTCACCATGCCTTACAACACTGTGTATGCCAGTTCGCTTCTTGAAGTTTTCGAACCAGCCTTTGCTGGCCTTAAATTCATAAACCTCAACACTGGTTCCAGGCATTTTCTTTACAAGATCGGCATGCAACAGCCTTGCTTTTTCACATATGATGGATTGCACAACACTATCACCCGCTAGCAGTTTTTGGTTTATCCACACCAATAACAATTTCTCCATATTTTCCATTGTTTGTGATCTCTGTTTCGTTATCGTATTCACCCCTTTCGCAACATTAGCTTCCGTGATTTCCTTTCTCTCTGCCACAATGGAACTGATGGTTGATGGGTTTTTCTTGTATATCCTGGCGAGCTCGGCAATACGTACACCACTATCATATTTTTCTATTATTTCTTTCTTCATTTCTAGTGTTCCTCACTTGCTTTACCAAAGAACTGGCACTAGGAGCTTTCTTTGGGCCCATGGTAGCTTATTTAGTAGTCACACACAATAATCAAGGGCCAAAAACAATGAATTGTTAATAAATGTTTTGTATAAACTCCTGGGGTGATGTTCACTCAAGCATAAACAATGCTAGACTGCGTGACAATGTGCGTGGGAGGTGCGTGGGTGGCGGGCCTACGGCCTTTGTATGTGCGCGGCACTAGTGGACACGTCCCATACGGTCGGCGAAAACTAAAACAATCGGCGAAAACTAAGACAAATTTTCCCTGAAAAAAGTCGGCGAAAACCAAAATCGGCGAAAACTGGGACAAGCGAAAACCAAGGGATGACTGTACAGTGGTCCCTCGGTTTTCGTGCATCTCCAAACTCGAACATTTATGTAAGTGTATTTTGGTAAGTGCTGTTGCAAGTGTATTTTTGGGGGTCTGAAATAGACTAACCTACGTGACATTATTTCTTAAGGAAGTAAATTCGTTCGGTAATGGCACTTGAGCAGCATTCTGGAACGAATTTTCGGCGAAAACCGAGGGACCACTGTAGTATAATATTGTAAGTGCTTGTGGAAGTGTATTTTTGGGGGTCTGAAATAGACTAACCTACGTGACATTATTCCTTAACCCTTTCGGGGTTTTGGTCGTACAAGTACGTTTTACGCACTGTGGTTATTGACGTACTAGTACGCCTTAATTCTAGCGCCCTCAAATCAAGCAGAAACAGGCTGTTACGCCTAGATGTGATAGAATGGGTCTGTGCAGTCAGTGTGAACAGTATAAAAAAAATTCCTGCACCACACAGTGCATAATGTGGAAAAAAACCTGACCGTGTTTTTGGTTTAAAACAGCGACTTTGCAGTCTATTTTCCTATGGTATTTATGCTTGTATTCTCGTTTTCTTAGTCTCATTTTATAGAATAGATGATATATAACAGAAATAGAGATAA
Organism: Cherax destructor; assembly: GCA_009830355.1. NCBI lineage: Eukaryota > Metazoa > Arthropoda > Malacostraca > Decapoda > Parastacidae > Cherax > Cherax destructor. The sequence goes on from WNWK01013235.1 coordinate 54,742, forward strand.
TTTTGACTGTTTTCACGATGACACATACCTTGAAATTGAGTGCAAAGTAGCGAAAATGTTCGATTTTGGCCGATGTTCAAGAGTAAACAAATCACACCATGCGTCCAATACACATCAACTGGAGAGTCTAATATTCTTTCACAAGTTCGCTGATATTATTTATACCATTTTTACAATGATGCAGTTGTATACATAACAGTAAATCTTCTATTTTTTGTGAGAATAAAAAATCAAAATGGAAAGCAAAAGTAATGTAAAAGGGGCCTGGAGACGTGACTAATGAACAGAGAAGATGTTATTTTAGTGCCAGGAATGTCTGCCTTGTTTATTATGGACCCTATTTTGAAATTGGCATTGTTTGAAATTTGTGTGAAATTGGCCAAATTGCCATATTCTGACCACTATTTTGGGTAGTTAACATTGGTAAATAGGCGGTTTCTTGTACTCAATTGATAGAAGAAATGGAGTTCTAGCGAAATAGCTATAATTGTAGTAGACTGAAACATTGGAATTTGCCGAAAATAGGGCTCAAAGTTGTCGAAATCGCCGATGCGTAAATGTAATGGATATCGCTAACTTTGCAAAAGCATAATTCCGTTAGTTTTCGATCAAATTTCATAATTTTTGTGGCGTTATGATTGGAAAAATAATCTCTTATCATTTTATAAGAAAAAAAATAATTTTTTTTTTTTTTTTTTTTTAATTTCGTTGACCCTGAGAACGAGTTTCAGAGAGACCCCTTGGACCCCCAAAAGGTTAACCCTTTCAGGGTTTTTGACATACTAGTACGCCTAAATTCTAGCACCCTCAAATCAACCAGAAACAGGCTGGTAGGCCTAGATGTGAGAGAATGGTTCTGTGCAGTCAGTGTGTGCAGTATAAAAAAAATCCTGCACCACACAGTGCATAATGAGGAAAAAAAAACTCTGACCGTGTTTTTGGTTTAAAACAGCGACTTTGCAGTCTGTTTTCGTATGGTATGTATGCTTTTATTCTCGTTTTCTTTGTCTCATTTGATAGAATGGATGATATTTTACAGAAATAGAGATAATTTTGACTGGTTTCATGATGACAAGTAGTACCTTGAAACTGAGCGCAAAGTAGCGAAAATGTTCGATTTTTGCCTATGTTCAAGAGTAAACAAATCACACCATGCGTCCAATACACATCAACTGGGTAGTCTAATATTCTTGCACAAGTGCGCTGATATTATTTATACCATTTTTACAATGATGCAGTAGTATACATAACAGAAAATCTTTAATTTTTTGTGAGAATAAAAATTCAAAATGGAAAGCAAAAGTAATGCAATAGGAGCCTGGAGACGTGACTAATGAACAGATAAAATGTTACTTTAGTGCCAGGAATGTCTGTCTTGTTTATTCTGGACCCTATTTTGAAATTGGCATCTTTTGAAA
>WNWK01013236.1:0-31262 GCA_009830355.1 Cherax destructor
TGGGCAGCCTAGCCGTTTATTCGTAATCTGTTTCATTTTTATAGGACAATGTTTGTTGTATAGTCTATCTAATTTATTAAGAAAGTTGTCTGTCCAATTACCCTTGGTGTTTGAGAATTCTATAGCCCAGTCAACCATCTCTAGCTCTGCTGTGAAGTTATTTATTGATGCCTGGTCATGGAGTCTAAATGAAACTTTGGTGATGTATGCTGGGAGGCAGTTGAACAGTCTTGGGCCCCTGACACTTATTGTGTTGTCTCTCAACATGCTAGTGGCACCCCTGCTTTTCATTGGGGGGATGTTACGTTGGCTGCCGAGTCTTTTGCTTTTGTATGGAGTGACTCTCGTGTGCAAGTTTGGTACTAATCCCTCTAGGATTTTCCAAGTGTATATAATAATGTATCTCTCCCGCCTGCGTTCCAGGGAGTACAGGTTTAGGAACTTCAAGCGTTCCCAGTAATTGAGGTGGTTTATCGCAGTTATGCGTGCCGTGAAAGTTCTCTACATTTTCTAGGTCAGAAATTTCACCTTACTTGAAAGGTGCAGTTAGTGTGCAGCAATATTCCAGCCTAGATAGAACAAGCGACCTGAAAAGTGTCAACATGGGCTTGGCATCCCTGGTTTTGAAGGTTCTCATTATCCATCCTGCCATTTTTCTAGCAGATGTGATTGCTACAGTGTTATGGTTCTTGAAGGTGAGATCCTCTGTCATGATCACTCCCAGGTCTTTGACATTTGTTTTTCGCTCTATTGTGTCTACCTGGAGTCTACCTGGAGAGAATTCCAGGGGTCAACGCCCCCGCGGCCCGGTCCGTGACCAGGCCTCCTGTTGGAATTTGTTTTATATTCCGATGAGATTTTAATTTCCTTACGTTTTTCCATATCGGAGTAATTGAAATTTCTCATCATTGAACTTCATATTGTTTTCTGCAGCCCATTTAAAGATTTGGTTGATGTCTGCTTGGAGTCTTGCAGTGTCTTCAATGGTGGACACTGTCATGCAGATTCGGGTGTCATCTGCAAAGGAAGACACGGCACTGTGGCTTATATCCCTGTCTATGTCCAATATGAGGATGAGGAACAGGATGGGAGCGAGTACTGTGCCTTGTGGAACAGAGCTTTTCACCGTAGCCGCCTCAGACTTTACTCTGTTGACTACTACTCTTTGTGTTCTACTTGTTAGGAAATTATAGATCCATCTGCCAACTTTTCCTGTTATTCCTTTATCATGCATTTTGTGTGCTATCACACCATGGTCACACTTGTCAAAGGCTTTTGCAAAGTCTGTGTATATAACATCTGCATTCTTTTTGTCTAATAGAGCTTCCAGGACCTTGTCATAGTGGTCCAGTACTTGGGACAGACAGGAGTGACCTGCTCTAAACCCATGCTGCCCTGGGTTGTGTAATTGATGTGTATCTAGATGAGTGGCAATCTTGCTTCTTAGAACCTTTTCAAAGATTTTTATGATATGGGACGTTAGCGCTATTGGTCTGTAGTTCTTTGCTATTGCTTTACTGCTCCCTTTGTGGAGTGGGACTATGTCTGTTGTTTTTAGTAACTGCGGGACGACCCCAGTGTCCATGCTCCCTCTCCATAGGATGTTAAACGCATGTGATAGGGGCTTCTTGCAGTTCTTGATGAACATGAAGTTCCAAGAGTCTGGGTCTGGAGCGGAGTGCATGGGCATGTCATTTATTGCCTTTTCGAAGTCATTTGGTGTCAGGATAATGTCAGATAGGCTTGCATCTATCAAGTTCTCTGGCACTCTCATAAAAAATTCATTTAGGTCTTCGACTTTCAGTCTGGTTAGCGGCTCGCTAAAAACTGAGTCATACTGGGACTTTAGTAACTCACTCATTTCCTTGCTGTCATCTGTGTAGGACCCATCCCGTTTTAGTAGGGGCCCAATACTGGATATTGTTCTCGACTTTGATTTGGCTAAAAAAAGAAATACTTTCGGTTTCTTTCAATTTCATTTATGGCTTTTAGTTCTTCCCGCGTTTCTTGATTTCTGTATGATTCCTTTAGTTTTAATTCGATGTTTGCTATTTCACTGACCAGTGCCTCCCTAGGTATTTCAGATATATTGGCCTCTTGTATCCGCTCTGTTACTCTTTGCCTTCGCCTGTATAGGGACCTCCTCTCTCTTTCTAGTTTACATCTTCTCCTCCTTTTCCTTAAGGGAATTTGCCTTGAGCAAACCTCAAGTGCCACAGAGTTAATTTGTTCTAGACATAGGTTAGGATCTGTGATGCTTAGGCTATCTTCCCAGTTTATATAATTTAGGTCTTGGTTTACTTGGTCCCACCTTATGTTTTTGTTATTGAAGTTGAATTTGGAGAAGGCTCCCTCGTGGCTGATCACATTTTGTTGATCTGGGCCCCCCCGCATACATGTCTGGACCTCTGTTATGTTTGATCTGTGTATCTGAGTATATTGTTTTTGATATGATGACATTTCGTATCAGATCATCATTGTTAGTGAAGATGAGGTCCAGCGTATTCTCTAATCTTGTAGGGTCTATTATTTACTGGTTTAATGTGAATTTGGTGCAGAGATTTAAAAGCTTGTGTGTGTGAAAGTTTTCATCTGAGCTGCCTCTTGGTGTTATCTCTGCTACCACATTGTTTGCAATATTCCTTCATTTTAGGTGCCTTAGGTTGAAATCGCCCAGGAGCAAGATGTTGGGGGCAGGAGCTGGAAGGTTTTCCAGACATTGGTCAATTTTCAGAAGGTGTTCCTGGAATTGTTGGGACGTCGCATCTGGAGGCTTGTATACAACCACGATGACCAGGTTTTGATTCTCGGTCTTTACTGCTAAAACTTCAACTACATCATTTGAGGAATTTAGTAGTTCTGAGCATATAAGTGACTCTGTGATATACAGGCCAACCCACCCCCCCCTCTTTTGCCTGTTCACTGTGTCACATCTGTATAGGTTGTAGCCTGGGATCCATATTTCATTGTCCAAGTGATCCTTTATGTGGGTCTCTGTGAAAGCCGGAAACATAGCATTTGACTCTGTAAGCAGTCCACGGATGTAAGGTATTTTGTTGTTCGTTGCTGGCTTTAGACCCTGTATATTTGCAAAGATGAATGTCATTGGTTTTGTGATATTGTTGGTTTTCGGGGGGTCTTTTTTACCTGGCACTAATATCTGTTGTTCTGGAGTGGAGGCTATTGACTGTTATTCTACTCCAGAAATGATTGCAGTCCTTTTCCGGGGTTACTTCCCTTCTTTGTTTTTTAATGCCACTAGGACCAGCTTGAGAGTCAATGGATCCCTGTCGCACAAAATATTGTTCCAGAAAGGTTGGTTTCTGGCGTTTCTTTAAAATTTGCCTAAAATGGGACAAGACATTGTCATTGAACATGTCGCATATACGGCCTGCAACAACTTTGTCAGGGTGGTGTTCCTCCACAAATCTTTCCATCCTACTCCACATTACACAAATCTCCTTAATCTCTGAAGAAGGCACCTTCTTCCATTTCTCTTCCTCCTCCTCTGAAGCAATTTCCTGAGCTGTGGTCTGTTCGTGTTGCAGATGAAGCTCTTGCAGCTCTACAGTGGTTAGCTCTTCATTGTGGTCCTCCACCAACTCTTCCACATCCTTGCCACTCACATCCAACCCCATGGAATTCCCTAGTGTCACAGTACATTCCACAACTGGCATACGGTTGTCAGGGTCAGCCTCAAACCCTTCAAAATCTTTGTCAAGGACACATTCTGGCCACAATTTTCTCCAAGCAGAGTTCATCGTCCTTTAAGTCACTCCCTGCCAAGCCTTACCTATAAGGGTTATGCAATGAAGGATATTGAAGTGATCTTTCCAGAACTCTCTTAGGGTCAATTCAGAGTAAGAGATTATGTCAAAGCACCTTTGAAACATTGCTTTGGTGTAGAGTTTTTTGAAGTTTGAAATGATCTGCTGGTCCATGGGCTGGATGAGAGGAGTGGTATTAGGGGGCAAGAACTTCAGTGTGATGAAATTAAACTCCTTCACCATTTTCTCTTCCAAGTCTGGAGGATGAGCAGGAGCATTGTCCATTACCAGGAGGCACTTGAGTTCCAATTTATTTTCCAGGAGGTAGTTCTTCACACTCGGACCAAACACTTCATTGAACCAATCAAGGAAAATTTCCCTTGTGACCCATGCCTTACTGTTAGCCTTACACATCACACACAAATTAGCCTTGGCGACACTGTTTTTCTTGAACACTCTGGGATTTTCAGAGTGATACATCAGTAAAGGCTTCACTTTGAAATCCCCACTAGCATTACCACAGAACAAGGTCTAAATAAATTATTATTATTATTATTAGCCTGTTTTTCATACCTGGAGTTTACCTGGAGAGAATTCCAGGGGTCAACGCCCCTTTTCCTCCTGCGTGATGTAGGTCCTCTTTGGCATTTTCTTCCAAAAGAGGCCTGTTTTGTCACAATTGAACACTTGTTGGGGGGAGGAATTGTTCAGCCTTTACATAGTCTTTGAATTCCTTCACATAATTTTCAGCTGCATGTTTGTCTGAACTTGCAGCCTTACCATGCCTTACAACACAGTGTGTGCCACTTCGCTTCTTGAAATTTTCGAACCAGCCTTTGCTGGCCTTAAATTCACCTAAATCAGCACTCGTTCCAGGCATTTTCTTTGTGAGATCAGCATGCAACTGCCTTGCCTTTTTGCAAATTATTGACTGCATAACACTATCTCCTGCTAACTATTTTTGGTTGATCCACACCTGCAACAACTTCTCAACATCTTTGATTATTTGCGATCTCTTTTTCGTTAGCATATTCCTTAATTTCCTTTTTCATCGCCACGATTCAAGTGATGGTTGAATGGGCCTTCCCGTACATCCTGGAGAGCTCAGCCATGCACACTCCACTTTCATATTATTCTATGATTTCTTTCTTTACTTCTATCGTGTTTTTCACTTTCTTTACCAAAGGGTTGGCACTAGGATCTCTCTTTGGGCTCATGGTGGCTCATTTAGCAATTGCAAGCACATAAAACAATGGATTACAGTGGACCCTCGGTTAAAGGCTGTAATTCGTTCCAGGAGCTAGGCATTTAACCGAAATGGCCTTTAACCAAAATAATATTCCCATAAGAATTAATGTAAATACAATTAATCTATTCCAGACAAAAATATTCACAATTTTTTTTTTTTTTAAGATTAACTATAGTTTTACATACACAAAGCAATGAGAACTTGTTACGCCAAGGGCCTTATCTCTAGGCCTGTTTTGGCACCTTCTGTAACAACACGTTGAATCAGGCTCTATTCTAATTGTTCTTTAGAAAAATGTCACCTTTTATTTATAATGGTGATTATTAGACTGATCTGTCTTAGTAAAATTCATGCTCTTTAACCCTTTGACTGTTTCGGTCGTATATATACGTCTTACGAGCCACTGTTTTGGACGTATTGATACGCATAAATTCTAGAGGCCTCAAGTCAAGTGGGAGAAAGCTGGTAGGCCCTCATGTGAGAGAATGGGTCTGTGTGGTCAGTGTGCGCAGTATAAAAAAAATCGGGTAGCCAGTGGTGCATTGTGGGAAAGCCATTTCAGTAGTCCATGTTCAGCATGCCTAGCGGTAAGAAATACCTAACTCCCCGGCGAATCTGGGACTCTTCTCTTCCCCAGTGATAGCTCTAACACAGATGGAAGTGTCTCTGAAGATGAATTTCATGGTTTTGAGGAGTTTGTGACCGAAAGCAATGCCCAGGATACCAGAAGGAAGGAAGGAAGAAAGAAAGAGAGTAAGGAAGGAAGGAAGAGATGAGAGGAAGGAAGGAAGGTAAGAAGAGATGAAAGGAAGGAAGGAAGGAAAGAAGAGTTGAGAGGAAGGAAGGAAAGAAGAAGGAAGGAAGGAGGAAAGGAAGGAAGGAAAGAAAGAAAGAAAGGAAGGAGAGATGAGAGGAAGGAAGGAACAAAAGAAGTAAGAAAGGAATGAAGAAAAAAAAGAAGGAATGAAGGAAGAAAGGAAGGCAGGAAGGAAGAGATGAGAGGAAGGAAGGAAGAGATGAGAGGAAGGAAGGAAGGAAATAAGTAAGAAAGGAAGAAAGGAAGGAAGAAAGGAAGCTAGGAAGGAGGTTGTGGGGAAGAAGACATGCTCCCCCTTTTGTGTTGACCGGTTGACAGCAGTGAGGGTGGTGAGTAATGGTATAATATGTCATTTTGACAGCTGCCTTACCCTGACTCTGCAAATTTATGTCCACACACACACACAGCTTCAAGTGCTAAGGGAAGTTGATGGAAAGTGTCCAGTCATTATATATGTGTATATATATTATAGAACAATAGCAATAAAGATTTTTTTGCATTGTTGTTTTGTGTAAACAAGTTTTGTAAACAATATAATGATAATAATGTTTGTGCAGTTATTGTGTTGCATACAATGAGTGTATATATGTACACAGCACCTTACTTTGGTCTCACAGACCACATAAGTTACTTGGAAAAAAAAAATATTGGAAAATACAAGAAACCTTCGAATGGGAGTAAATATAATTATACCAGTGAGCGGCATGCACCGCTGTTGCCATATGCGGCTCATTTTCTGCCAACTTTATGCCTCCATATCTTGGTAAGTATTGATCGCAAAAAAACTTTTTTAGGATAAAAACAATCAGAAAAATAATCTTAAAAATTTTGATAAGAAAAAATAATTTTTTTTTCGAATATTTTGCGACAACAGGAGAGCACTCAGGATTGGGGGTTGCGACAGTCAAAGGGTTAATACAAACATATACATAAATACTTAGAGTATGTTACAAAGTTCTCTTGCAGTGTAAAACATAAAGATACACTATACTAATGTAGCAACTGAAGTCTCAATAGAGACAGATGTGTATTATATACCAGTCGAGACTAAGTAATATTCCTTGAGTAGGGAATTTGTATTAAGACTGAGAGCCTAGATCAACTCATGAGAGAGTATATGATCCTACTCCTTGTCAGGAGAGGGTGTGTGAACCTACTCAGAAGAGAACATATGACTATTGTAAGAGTGTGTGAATCTACTTGTTGGGAGTGAGTGTGGGAACCTACTCCCTGTTGGGTGTGAGTGTGGGAACCTACTCCCTGTTGGGAGTGAGTGTGGGAACCTACTCCCTGTTGGGAGTGAGTGTGGGAACCTACTCCCTGTTGGGAGTGAGTGTGGGAACTTACTCCCTGTTGGGAGTGAGTGTGGGAACCTACTCCCTGTTGGGAGTGAGTGTGGGAACCTACTCCCTGTTGGGAGTGAGTGTGGAAACCTACTCCCTGTTGGGAGTGAGTGTGGAAACCTACTCTCTGTTGGGAGTGAGTGTGGGAACCTACTCCCTGTTGGGAGTGAGTGTGGGAACCTACTCCCTGTTGGGAGTGAGTGTGGGAACCTACTCCCTGTTGGGAGTGTGTGGGAACCTACTCCCGGTTGGGAGTGAGTGTGGGAACCTACTCCCTGTTGGGAGTGAGTGGGGAACCTACTCCCTGTTGGGAGTGAGTGTGGAACCTACTCCTGTTGGGAGTGAGTGTGGGAACCTACTCCCTGTTGGGAGTGAGTGTGGGAACCTACTCCCTGTTGGGAGTGAGTGGGAACCTACTCCCTGTTGGTAGTGAGTGTGGGAACCTAATCCCTGTTGGGAGTGAGTGTGGGAGCCTTCTCCCTGTTGGGAGTGAGTGTGGGAACCTACTCCCTGTTGGGAGTGAGTGTGGGAACCTATTGGCTATACCAAGCCGTGGTAAGCTCGTCAGGTCGGGTCACGTGACTGAGGGGGGAGGCCGGCTGGTACCTAATCAAGTACCCGGCACTCCAACTAGTGGTTTCCCACTCTGCGTAGACCACACATAATAATAATACAATTTGATACATTAAATTTAACAAATAAAATAAAAGGTAACATCCTAGTATAGTGATACATGAGGTCAGATAATAATATGAAGTCGGAAATCTATACTTTAGCTATTAGTGTAGAAATCCGCTTAATAATATTAAGTGAAACCTTGGAATATTACTCTATAAAATGTTGGGCAAGGGCATAACCGCAACACCTTCCCCTCACGACCACAGGTCGCACCAAACATAGAATATCAAAAGCCCTAAACATCCTACATATAGTAAAATTACTGGACTATGAACATAATATGTACAGTCATACCTCGGTTAACGATATTAATCCGTCAGAGAGGGCATATCTTTAACCGAAACAATCGTTAACCGAATCAATTTTCCCCATAAGAAATAATGGAAATAAAATTAATCCGTCCAAGACTTTCAAAAGTAGTTAAATAAAATATTTTTTAGAACTTTTTGACATTAAATAATACACAATTTAATGAACAATAAATAAATACACATGTAAATATTGTACAATAACATGTCACTTACATTTATTGAAGAGTTGTTGATGTGTGGAGGAGGGGAGAAGGTGGAGTAGTATGCTAGTGTTTGGAAGGGAATCCCTTCCATTAACACTGCAGGTACCAAGTTCTTTCTGGGGTTACTTCCTTTTCTTTGAATGCCACTAGGACCAGCTTGAGAGTCACTGGACCTCTTTCTAACAATAAATCTGTCCAGGGAGCTCTGTGTCTGGCGATTCTTTAACACATCCCTGAAATGACACACCACTGTGTCATTGTACAGGTTGCCAGCACGGCCTGCAACAGCATGGTTAGGGTGATATTCATCCATAAAGCCTTGCACATCACTCCATTTGGCACAGTTCTCCCTAATCCTTGAAGAAGGCACCTTCTTCCATCTCGGTTCCACCTCCTCCTCCTCTGAACCATTGTCCTGACCTCTGGTCTCTTGTTGCAGTTGCTGTTGAAGCTCCAATGGAAATTAGTCACTCTGTCTGACTTTTTTGGGTTATCCTAGGTTCTCTACACATATGCTGCTATGTATGATAATGTATGTAAATGTATTTGTGTATACCTGAATAAACTTACTTACTTACTTACTTGCAGATCTTCAGTGGTTAGCTCTTCCTTGTGCTCCTCCACCAACTGTTCCACATCCTCACCACTCACCTCTAACCCCTTAGACTTGCCCAATTCCACAATTTCTTCCACAACAGGCTCAGGCTCATGCTCAGGGTTCTGAGGCTTAGCCCCAAAACCTTCAAAATCCCTCTCTAGGACACAGTCTGGCCACAATTTTCTCCAGGCAGAGTTCAAAGTCCTGGTAGTCACTCCCTCCCAAGCCTTACCTATAAGGTTTACACAATGCAGCATATGGAAATGGTTTTTCCAAAAGTCTCTTAGGGTTATATTCATGTCTGTGGTCACATCAAAGCACTTTTGAAACATAGCTTTGGTGTAGAGTTTTTTAAAGTTTGAAATGACCTGCTGGTCCATGGGCTGGAGGAGAGGAGTGGTATTAGGGGGCAAGAACTTCACTTTGATGAATTTAAACTCCTCCACAATTTTCTCTACCAAGTTTGGAGGATGACAAGGAGCATTGTCCATTATCAGGAGGCACTTAAGTGGCAAATTATTGTCTAATAGATATTTCTTCACACTGGGGCCAAACACGCCATTGAACCACTCTAAGAAAATGTCCTTTGTGACCCATGCCTTTTTGTTAGACTTCCACATCACACACAAGTTAGACTTGGTGATACCGCATCTGCCAAACACTCGGGGATTTTCAAAAAGATACACCAGTAAAGGCTTCACTTTGCAATCACCACTGGCATTAGCACAAAGCATCAAAGTTAGCCTGTCTTTCATAGGCTTATGTCCTGGCTGTGCCTTTTCCTCCTGAGTAATGAAGGTCCTGTTGGGCATTTTCTTCCAAAACAGGCCTGTTTCATCACAATTAAACACTTGTTGGGGGAGGAATTGTTCAGCCTCTATGTACTCCTGGAATTCTGGCACATATTTTTCAGCCGCACTTTTGTCAGAACTGGCTGCCTCACCATGCCTCACAACACTATGTATGCCACTTCGATTCTTAAATTTGTGAAACCAGCCTCTGCTGGCTTTAAATTCGCTCACTTCAGCACTCGTTGCAGGCATTTTCTTAACGAGATCATCATGCAACTGCCTTGCTTTTCACATATTATTGCCTCGAAACACTATCTGCTGCTAACTGTTTCTCGTTGATCCACACCAACAACAACCTTTCCACATCTTCCAGCACTTGTGATCTCTGTTTTGTGATCACAGATGAACCTTTCGCAACAACAGCTTCCTTGATTTTACGTGTATTTTCCTTGGTCACAATGGTAGCGATTGTAGAATAGGCTTTACCATACAGCCTGGCCAGCTCAATGATACGCACTCCACTTTCATATTTTTCTATTATCTCCTTCTTCAGTTCTATCGTATTTCTGTTCCTCTTTGCCACAGGCTTACCACTAGGAGCTTTCCTTGGACCCATGGTAGCTTATTTAGCAGTTGCAAGCACTAAAAACAGTGGAATAATGACAATATTCTGGTATGAATGCATGGGTGGAGTGGGTGGTGGTCGCTCTCGCTTGTAAACAATAGCACACTGACGCTCCCTGGAGTACGCGCTCAGCTGGGCGCCACGCGGACACGTCCGGTACGAATGTCGTTAACCGAAGCAAACATCGTTAACCGCAATCATTTTTTTACGTCAAAAATATCGTTAACCGAAATTATCGTTATCTGACATCATCGTTAACCGAGGTATGACTGTAGTTGGTATACATTTCACTACCTCCAAAAATATTTCACAGACAATCTTGGTCTCCATATGTTCAGAGGGTTGTCCAGGAAGGAGACAGTGTAGACAATAGACATTCGCCTCAACACAACTGGATTTTCTCACTGCCTTGAATGACATGAAGGCAGTGCAGGCCGGGATCGGACATGAAGGCAGTGCATGCTGGGACCGGACATGAAGGCAGTGCAGGCCGGGACTGGACATGAAGGCAGTGCAGGCCGGGACCGGACATAAGGTCACCTCAACTGGCCTTTAAACTTCATCCTCCATTACTAAACTGTAAATGGTATCACTCACTCACATAACTGTAGGTGAAAAAACAGGAAATATTAGGCACAAGTTAGAGCATGGGCAGCCTAAAGTCATACTAGTCTTAAGACAAAACGTCTGCAATCACATTATGTTTGCCATTTATTTGAAGAATTTTAATGGAAAAAGGCTGTATTCTAAGGCACAATTTCTTTGATGGGACTAAGGTGGAGGAGTAACAACATATCGGATGAAGAATATTGGAAGAAAACTACTCAGAATCTCTGAGCGAAGACTGGACCTCACCAGCTCTACGAGAAGGAGCGGGATTCCTTCTGCAAATATCATGAACAGGTCAAATGATTACCTGCAAGACGAGACAACGAAGGGACTGACCAGCATATTTCCACTCAGCTCACTTTTACAGAAATCAAATGACTGTTTAAGGACATCTCTAGCAGCACCCTGCAGAGGTAGTCCAATTTTGAGCACCTGGAGAAGTGAGTGGGTCCGGTAGCGGGAGCTCACGACTGCTCCGGGACCGGAAAAGAAGTCAAGAGGCAGCGACACCTCAGACACTACCTCATGAAGTTCTTTTCAGTAATAATTTTCTAACCAGCAACCGCTTGCTAAACACTAAAAGGTGAAGACTGAAGTCGGCGAGAGACAGCCGGGGTGATTTGAACAGTCTGCTAACCATCAACTGCCAGAACCTTTTATACAAACGGGCCACAGACTGTGGACCAGACACTGTTGAAGGGCAACAAAGAACACGGCGCTACCATAGCGATGGACACAGACGAGGGTGATGACGAAACACTAATGGAAGATGAACCCAGGTGGGGGCAGCGTTGCCTTTCACACATACGCACCTTACCTTCATATAATCAATATTCTGAAACCTTTTACGCACATGCAGCATACAGCCATTTTCGGCTCAGAGAGACTCACCAGTATAGTGGAAACATAAGCAGACGTCTGCTCAGGGACTAGCTTATTAACCCGTAAATGGTCCAAACGTATATATACATTTGCTTGCCCAGTGCCCCGAATATTTTGAAAAAAAAAAAAATTTTTTTTTATAGAAATAAAGAAGACATTTTTCTAAGTGTTACAGGATAAAAAAAAAAATTAGGGTCAGTACTTACCGAGATATGAGGCTGCGAAGATGGCACTTGGCGATCACCTGACGGCAACATGGAGCACTGTCGCTTTCAGAAATTGTACATATTTACCATTTTTTTCCATTTTTTTTTTTTACTTTTCTTTGTTTTTATGAAATGATACTTATATTTTATTGTAAATCTTTTGATTTCAATGACAATTGTTGTTTATACACTAATATTATATACAAAATTATTGTCATACTGTCACAAACACACATGTACACTGATAGGTGATTTTGCACACCTGGCTGAATCACATTCTATTATCTACAACTATATACAAGTATTTTCATGTCCCACTTATATTTCTAGAAGTCCACAATTGTATGATACTCCATGAAGCATGGATTCATACAGAGTGCCACCCCACACTGGTGACATATGAATCGTGTATCCCTCCGCTGTTGGGATCGTTTTGTGGTGGTAGCACACACAATACACTTTTTCTGGGAATGCTTCTTCTTTGGGGTAGGTGGTATTGGTACCAGGTAGTGACAGTTAGGGATGATTCGGTCTGGCACGTCCCCCACTGGTTGTGGTTGGGGAACAAGTCGCTGTTGAGGGGCAGGTACTAGTGTGGTACCATGATTTTTCCACGTTTATGCAAACTCTCTGTTGCCTATCTCTCAGCCATGCCTCTATCCAGGAATTTTTTTCTTTTATTCTGTTTGCCTCAACTTTCCTCAATAGCCTCTGATGTGGAACTCTATCAAAAGTTTTACTGAAGTCCATATACACTATCATATTCATTACCATGATCTCCTCAAATTCTTCAGTGAAATAAGTTAGTAAATTTATAAGGCAGGAGCACCCCTTTGTAAAACCATGCTGAGATTCATTAATCAATTTGTCTTTCAAGGTGACTGCAAATAGCCTTGTCAATTATAGATTCCATCAATTTTCCCACTATAGAGGTTCTGCTTATTGACCTGTCTCCTCATTTGTAGATAAGTATTACATTTGGCATTTTCCACTTGTCTGGCACTATGCCAGTTTGTAGTGATATGTTGAAAAGATTAGCCAAAGGTTTGCTAAGTTCCTCTTTACATTCCTTTAAAACCATTGCAAACAATTCATCAGGGCCTGGGGATTTGTTAGTTTTAATTTATCTACTTGTCTGACAACCATGTCATTACTTATTTTTGTCTGAGAATCATGTGCATAACCATTATTTCTCTGAGAACCATGTGCATAACTTATATTTTCCTCTTGTTCTGCGTAATTTATTATTTCTGGAATATCAACAATATGTTACTGCATAAAAACTGAGAGGAAATACAGTAGACCCTCGGTTGTCAGATTTAATTGTTCCAGATGTCGATTCAACATCCAAAACAATTTTTCCCATAAAGAATAATGTAAATAGAATTAATCCGTTTCAGACCCCAAATTACAATACAGCCTCTCCTCACTTAACGATGGAGTTCCATTCTTAAGACTACGTTGGTAAACAAATTCGTCGCTAAGCAAGGAGCATACGTATTATAATGGTAGTGGGTTTGTGTCAACCATCTTTGATATTGTTTTAATGTCATCTTTGCACCATTTATAACATTTATAGTATATTTTTAAATGTTTATACAGTGGTATTCTGTATATTGTAATACAGAATAGAGGAAATCAGCTCTAAAATACATTATTTAGGTATGCATACTGGTCAGAGAGCCCGTCGTAAGTCCGAGTCCTCGGTAAACAAGTACAGTGGACCCTCGGTTAGCGGCCGTTCCTGTTAGCGGCCAACTCGGTTAGCGGCCGGTTTTATGGCTCCCGGTTAGCGGCCGTTATTCCAGTTAGTGGCTGTATTGGACGCGTCAACCCGCCGGCTGGGGACGCTTGCGCTTCAGTTTGTTTGTGTCTCTCGGTACGTAAGGAAGCTTCTGCTCATTCATACAAACATTTCGCTTGTTTTCCATTGTTTTTTGCCAGTGCAACTGCGAAATAAGTAACCATGGCTCCCAAGAAAGTTCCTAGTAAAGTTCCTGTGGCAAAGAGAGTGAGAAATACCATGGAATTTAAGAGAGAAGTGATTGAGAAATATGAGTGGTATGCGGGTGCTGGAACTTGCCAGGATGTTTGGGAAAAACAAATCAACAATTACAACCATCCTGTCAAAGAAAGAACAGATCAAGGAGGCTGATGTTGCCAAAGGAGTAAATGTGCTTACGAAACAAAGGTCACCAATAATGGAACAAATGGAAAAGTTATTATTATTGTGGATTAAAGAAAAACAAATGGTGGGAGACAGTGTAGTGGAGTCTTTTATTTGTGAGAAGGCAAGGCGTTTGCATGAAGATCTTGTGAAGAAAACTCCTGGAACAAGTGCTGCTGGTAGTGAATTTAGGGCCAGCAAAGGCTGGTTTGAAAGATTTAAGAAGCGTAGTGGCATACACAGTGTTGTAAGGCATGGTGAGGCTGCAAGTTCAGACAAACATTCTGCTGAAAAGTTTGTGCAGGAATTTCAGGACTACATAAAGATTGAAAATCTGAAACCCCAACAAATGTTTAACTGTGACGAAACAGGCCTGTTTTGGAAGAAAATGCCCAACAGGACCTACATCACGCAGGAGGAAAAGACACTGCATGGACACAAGCCTATGAAAGACAGGCTAACTCTCATGTTGTGTAGCAATGCAAGTGGGGATTTCAAAGTGAAGCCTTTACTCGTGTATCACTCTGAAACTCCCCGAGTGTTCACGAAACACAATGTTCACAAGAAAAGATTGTGTGTGATGTGGAAATCAAGTCAAAATGCATGGGTCACAAGGTCAATTTTCAAAGATTGGGTTGATGATGTGTTTGGCCCAAGTGTGAAAAAATACCTTCAGGATAACAATTTGGGACTCAAGTGCCTCCTGGTACTGGACAATGCTCCTGCACATCCTCCAGACTTGGAAGACCAAATGTCTAGGGACTTCAAATTTATAAAAGTGAAGTTCTTGCCTCCTAACACCACTCCTCTTCTCCAGCCCATGGACCAGCAGGTCATTTCTAACTTCAAGAAACTGTACACTAAAGCAGTGTTTCAGAAGTGCTTTGAAATGACCTCAGACACTGAATTGACCCTTAGAGAGTTCTGGAAGATTCATTTCAATATCTACAACTGCATAGGCCTTATAGGTAAGGCTTGGGAGGGAGTGACTACCAGGACTTTGAACTCTGCTTGGAGACCACTGTGGCCAGATTGTGTCCAACAGAGGGATTTTGAAGGATTTGCAGCTGACGACCCTGTGCCTGTTGTGGAAGATATTGTAACATTGGGTAACAGCCTGGGGTTGGAGGTGAGTGGTGAGGATGTGGAAGAGTTGGTGTAGGACCACAGGGTAGAGCTAACAACTGAAGAGCTGCAAGAGCTTCATCTGGAACAGCAACAAACCACAGCTCAGGAACTTGCTTCACAGGAGGAGGAAGAGAGAGAGGAGGTGCCTTCTTCAGTGATTAAGGAAATGTGTGGAATGTGGAATAGGTTACAAAGTTTTGTTGAAAAACACCATCCTGACCAAGCTGAAACAAGCCATATCTGCAACATGTTTAGTGACAAAACCTTGTCCCACTTTAGGGAAATGTTAAAGAGGCGCCAGAAACAGTACTCTGGACAGTTATTTTTCTAGACAAGGTTCTAGTGACTCTCAAGCTGGTCCTAGTGACATTAAAAGAAAAAGAAGGGAAGTAACCCCAGAGAGAGACTTGTTACCTGAAGTCCTTTTGGAGGGGGATTCCCCTTCCAAAAACTAACTCCTCTCTATTTCCTCCTCCCTATCTTCCAGAAGCCAGCATTAGTCTTCAATAAAGGTATGTAATAGTAATTTAATTGTTAAAAAAATTATTTTTTGATGAATATTTTTGTCTGGAACGGATTAATTGTATTTACATTAATTCTTATGGGGAATGTTATTTCGGTTAAAGGCCTAGCTCCTGGAACGAATTACGGCCGCTAACCGAGGGTCCACTGTACGTACATCGCTAAGTGATAAGAGGCTGTATAATAATTTATTACAAATGTAGTACTACATAAAACTGTAAAAATGAGTACTAATAGAAACTTTAACTGAAATACTGTTCAGTAAATGAAAATTTAACTGCCTCTTACCTGTCAGAGGAGAGCTAATGGCATAGTGGAAGCAGAAGGTGGAGGAGAGTCACCTTAATAATAATAATAATAATAATGATAATAATAATTTTTATTGTGAGTCACCTAATTTTTATTGTGAGTCACCTTGGAAGGAGAGTCACCTTCAATTAACATGTCAGGCAACGATCCTGGTGTTTCTCATCTCTGTCTCGTTTCACCACTAACACCTTGTTCTGGCTCACTGGTTCTTCGTCTCACTAAAAACCTGTCCAGTCAGGTTTGTTTCAGGTTCTGTTTTAACACTTGTCTAAACCACCACCTCCACTACCACAACCACTACCACTACACTTCCACCTGAACAAAAAAGTAATGGAAAAAAAATAAAAAAAATAATTAAGACTCTTGGGTAAAAGAAGAATTTTCTGAATTTTAATTAAAAGAAAAGAAATGAAAAAAAAAAGAAAAAGAAATTGGCCGTTGTGGTTCTGGCACGATGTAGGGTCGGAGCCTATAAGGCCCAGGATATGTCTCAGGTGTTGACGAGATGGTGAAGGGTATCCTGGGCAGATGTTAGGAAGTTTCCTATGCCACTTTGTCGAAGTAAGTATGAAGACGTAGTAAAGGTTGAGTAGTCGAAATAATCAAAGTTGGATAGACTTAAATATTGCTCCTGTATACCTCGGCGTCTGTACGGGCTGACCAGGCCAGCAGCAGAGCTAAGAAAAAGAACATTGGTTACCACAAGTTAAGTAAATATAACATTTAAGAAAGCAACTTAAAGATGTAAGATATTACTGGTAACCCTAAAAAACAACAACCAGAAATACTCCTGGTAGATCACCCTACCTGATCAGGAGAAGAGAGGAGGTGAAGTGACTCTCCCAACTCCACTCCACACCAGGTAAGGTTACTACTACCAGGAGTAGTAACTAAAACACTTCAGACAACCCAGAACTGGGGGTTTGCCCCCAGCCCGCTAGATGGAAGCACAGGCTGTAACTCGCAAATGATCCCACCGGCTGTCTGAACAACCCTAACCCCAATTAGAATCCACTTTTCCCTCACACTAAACCACCACCACCACTACCACAACCACTACACTACTACCACCACCACCACCAGAATTACCACCACCAGAATTACCACCACCACCATCACTACCAGAACTACCACCACCACAGCCTCAGCCAGCAAAACTATTACCACGACAACCAGAACTACCACCACGACCACCAGAACTACCACTACCACCACCACCACCATCACTACCAGAACTACCACTATCACCACAGCCTCAGCCACCAAAACTACTACCACGACCACCAGAACTACCACCACGACCACCAGAACTACCACCACCATCACCAGAACTACCACCACCATCACCAGAACTACAACCACCACCAGAACTACCACCACTGCCACAACCTCCACAATGTTTAGAGACAGCGAGCTTCTGCAATTCATGCCATTTAGCACACATTTCTCTGACAAGTGCAATGGCAATGGCTTATCTCATAATTAAAAAACTGCAAAAAAAAAAAAAAAGTTCATAAGATGCCTAACAAAAGCTCAAGAGATATTTACAACAGCGAGTTAGTGGATATACTGACTCAGACCCACGCTGTTGACTCATTGTCAGCGAGTTAGTGGGTATACTGACTCAGACCCACACTGTCGACTCATTGTCAGCGAGTTAGTGGGTATACTGACTCAGACCCACGCTGTCGACTCATTGTCTAGTGTGCATTCTGTGAGCACGTGACCCCAGCTGTTTGCATTGTCAGTCGATAACCAAGAGAATGTACAAAAACCAGGACATTTTTTTCTCGAATTCCTCGTTCGAAAATTTATTTGTTTGACGAGTAATGCAGTTGACAACCAAGGTTCCACTGTAAGTGTTAACAATTCTATATGTTTCTTTATCACTGTTGGTGAGTTGACCTGAATAACTTTTGAGCGGGCCTATCTTGTCCCAAATCTTACTTCTATATATACCTGAAAGAAACCTTTTGGGCTAATTTTTGAATCTCTTGTGACTTTAACTTCATAATCTCTTCTTGCTTTTCTTATTCCTTTTTTTTTATTTTTCTCTTTAATTGAATACATTAATTTCTGACTGCCCCACTCTTTTGATTAGCCTGTAAATGCCTCTCTTTTGATCATTGAGATGTTTTCATCTGTTATTTATCCATTTAGGATCAATTTTGTGTGATCTAATTTCCCTCTTTGGAACATAAGTAGTCTGAGCAGCTAGAACTATGCTTTGAAAAATGTCATATTAGCAATCATCACCTTCTACCTGACCCATAGTCAGGTCATTCCAGTTCAACCCACTCATGTATTTTCTCAGTCTTGTGAAACTGGCCAAGCGAAACTCGGAGACAGAGACTTCATTGTAATTACAGTGGAACCCCGGTTTTCGTCCTTAATCCGTTCCAGAAGGTCGGTCGAAATCCAAAATAGACAAAAATCGAATATTTCCCATAAGAAATAATGTAAATCCAATTAATCTGTTCCAGACACCCAAAAATATTAACAAAAAATACATTTTATAGAGAATAACTATTGTTTTACATACAGAAAACAATGAGAAATAAATATAAATGACTAATTTTAGTGGATAAATGAACATTTAAATCACTATTACATGCAGTGGACCCTCGAGTTTCGTGAGCCTCGCTTTTCGTGAGTTTGAACTTTAGGCAACTTTTTTCGTCAAAATATAGCCTCGCGTTTCGTAATTTACCTCGCGATTCGTCAGTTGTACGGTACACGTCTGAGAATGACCTCCACCATCTGCGCCCACACAAAGGTGCCCCACACATCATTCAGAGTCAGTGTGCCATTGTTTCTCAGTGAGTGACCATCACCCCGCGCATTCATAAGATACATTTCGTAATATTCCATTCTTTTTTGTGCTTTCAACTGCTAAATAAGCAACCATGGGCCCAAAGAAAGATCCTAGTGCCAGCCCTTTGGTAAAGAAGGTGAGAAACACGATAGAATTAAAGAAAGAAATCATCGCAAAATATGAAAGTGGAGTGCGTGTGGCCGATCTGAGCAGGATGTACGGGATTTCCCATTCAACTATCACTTCCATCGTGCCGAAGAAAAAGGAAATCAAGGATGCTGTTGTTGCAAAAGGGGTAGATACGCTTACCAAAAAGAGATCGCAAATACGTACTCGAAGATGTTGAGAATTTGTTGTTAGTGTGGATCACCCAAAAATAATTAGCAGGAGATAGTGTTATGCAGTCGATAATTTATGAAAAGGCAAGGCAGTTGCATGCCGATCTCGTAAAGAAAATGCCTGGAATGAGTGCTGATGTTAGTGAACTTAAGGCCAGCAAAGGCTGGTTTGAGAGATTTAAGAAGCATAGTGGCATATATAGTGTGGTAAGACATGGCGAGGCTGCCAGTTTGGACAAATGTGCGGCTAAAAAATTTTTGCAGGAATTCAAGGACTATGTAGAGGCTGAAGGATTCGTCCCCCAACAAGTGTTCAGTTGTGACGAAACAGGCCTCTTTTGGAAGAAAATGCCAAAGAGGTCTTACATCACACAGGAAGAAATGGCACTGCCAGGACACAAGCCTATGAACGACAGGCTAACTCTCATGTTCTGTGGTAATGCTAGTGGTGATTTCAAAGTGAAGCCTTTACTGATGTATCACTCTGAAAATCCCAGAGTGTTCAAAAAAAAGTGTCACCAAGAGTAAATTGTGTGTGATGTGGAAGGCTTAACAGTAAGGCATGGGTCTCAAGGGAAATTTTTCCTTGATTGGTTCAATGAAGTGTTTTTCCCGAGTGTGAAGAAATACCTCCTGGATAATAAATTGCCACTCAAGTGCCTCCTGGTACTGGACAATGCTCCTGCTCATCCTCCAGACTTGGATGACCAAATGGTGAAGGAGTTTAGTTTCATCACAGTGAAGTTCTTGCCCCCTAATACCACTCCTCTCATCCAGCCCATGGACCAGCAGATCATTTCAAACTTCAAAAAACTCTACACCAAAGCAATGTTTCAAAGGTGCTTTGATGTGACCTCAGACACTGAATTGACACTAAGAGAGTTCTGGAAAGATCACTTATATATCCTCAATAGCATAAGCCTTATAGATAAGGCTTGGCAGGGAGTGACTTCCAGGACTTTGATCTCTGCTTGGAGAAAATTGTGGCCAGAATGTGTCCTCAATAAAGATTTTGAAGGGTTTGAGGCTGACCCTGTCGACCCTATGCCTGTTGTGGAATGTATTATGTCTTTGGGGAAGTCCATGGGGTTGGATGTGAGTGGCAAGGATGTCAAAGAGTTGGTGGAGGACCACAATGAAGAGCTAACCACTGAAGAGCTGCAAGAGCTTCATCTGCAACAGGAACAGACCACAGCTGAGGAAATTGCTTCACAAGAGGAGGAAGAGAGATGGAAGGTGCCTTCTTCAGAGGTTAAGGAGATTTGTGCAGTGTGGAGTAGGGTGCAATCATTTGTGAAGGAACATCACCCTAACAAAGCTGTTGCAAGCTGTGTCGGCAACATGTACAATGACAATACCTTGTCCCATTTTAGGCAAATTTTAAAGAGACGCCAGAAACAGAGCTGTCTGGAACAATTTTTTGAGCGACAGGGGTCCAGTGACTCTCAAGCTGGTCCTAGTGGCATTAAAACACAAAGAAGCGAAGTAACCCTGGATAAGGACTTAGTACCTAAAGTCTTTATGGAAGGGGATTTCCCTTCCTAACAATAGTGTAACTTCTCCATTCTCTTCCCTCCTCCCGTCTTCCATACACCAATAAGAGTCTTCAATAAAGGTAAGTGTGATATTATTGTTTTATACTTGATTTCTCATTCTTTTCTGTATATAAATCTATATTTAATCTATTAAAAAAAAAATTTTTGTTAATACTTTTGGGTGTCTGGAACGGATTAATTGGATTTACATTATTTCTTATGGGGAAAATGGTTTCGACATTCGTGAATTCCGACTTTCGGCAGACTCTCTGGAACGGATTAATCACGAAACTCGGGGTCTACTGTACCTTTATTGAAGACTCTTGTTGCCGTATGGAAGAAGGCGAGGAGGGGAAAGGGAGGAGAGGTTATCTCTACCACCATCACTACCACCCTATAGCACCATCACAATCACTACCACCCTATACCACCATCACAACCACTACCACCCTCTACCACCATTACTACCACCATCACTACCACCCTCTACCACCATCACTACCACCCTCTACCACCATCACTACCACCCTCTACCACAATCACTACCACCCTCTACCACAATCACTACCACCCTCTACCACCATCACAACCACTACCACCCTCTACCATAATCACTACCACCATCACTACCACCCTCTACTGCCATCACTACCACCCTCTACCACCATCACTACCACCATCACTACCACCCTCTACCACCATCACTACCACCCTCTACCACCTTCACTACCACCCTCTACCACCATCACTACCACCCTCTACCACAATCACTACCACCCTCTACCACAATCACTACCACCCTCTACCACCATCACAACCACTACCACCCTCTACCATAATCACTACCACCATCACTACCACCCTCTACTGCCATCACTACCACCCTCTACCACCATCACTACCACCATCACTACCACCCTCTACCACCATCACTACCACCCTCTACCACCTTCACTACCACCCTCTACCACCATCACTACCACCCTCTACCACAATCACTACCACCCTCTACCTCCATCACTACCACCCTCTACCTCCATCACTACCACCATCACACGTGGAGTATTGCTCACTGAACAAGTGACAGAGGCAGATTGAGTCACGTACGTGTGAGCAGCCGTGTCCCAGGCAGGTGGACACATCAGATATGGACGATTTCTGAGCAGAGGAACGAAACCCAGGGTAAAATTTCGCCCCAAAAAAGTGGTCGAAATCTGAATTGTATGATATCCGCACCAGACGAAATCCAGGGTTCCACTGTATTAGGGTAATTCCATGATATACAGCCTCTGCTTTTAGTGATGTACTCGTTTACCGACGACTCAGACTTATGACAGGCTCTCTGACCAGTATGCATACCTAAATATGTTTATTAGAACTGATTTCCTCTTTTCCGTTTATTACAATATACTGTAGGAATTCATTTAGTTCCGAAAATTTAGGATCTGACACCTCGGAGTTGATAAGTTTGCATATTGTACTTGTACATTTATATTGTGATCTTTAATTTATATTGTAATGTTTTGTTTTGGAAAATTTACCTTGAATTTTATTTTCAAAATTGGTTGGTTAGACAGGATGGATCTTAAGTGCAGAATGTTGATGACCCTGATCAATCTGAACTTTTGGGCATGAAATATTTTGAATATCGACTTTGAGAACAGCATAATCTTTGTAAAAAACATTTTCAGCAGGAGTTCATTTTACATATAGTTTACTGTATACTCTATAGAATAGTTCAGTATAGTTTATCTTATTTTTCAGGTGGATTTCTTCTCTCAAGTAGAACTTAAGTCAACAGTGTGATTGAAGAGTTTTATATCAAGTCATTGTGAGTTGAAAGGCTTTCAACTCAGCTAATTATATTTTAAAACCTCTGAATTACCAAATATAAAAGCTGTCAACCATGGGAGACTCACCAAGATACTTTCATAAGGATTATGCTGCTGAGGCTCATGAATTTGATGATCTTGAATGGATTACTTATGATCCTAAGAGTTCATTGGAAACCCTTTCTGATTTTCTAGAAGAATGGACTCCATCATCAGCATACAGGTAATACAAATCAGCTTGATTTGGACATGTTTCTTATTCCAACAAACATCTTAAATATTCTTATCTTTTTTTCAGTACAGTGGACCCCCGGAGTTTGTGATTAATCCGTTCCAGAGGGCCCGGCGAACACCGAATATCACGAACTCCGAATCTATTTTCCCCATAAGAAATAATGGAAATTCAATTAATCCGTTTCAGACACCCAAAAGTATTAAAATAAATATTGTTTCCACATTAAATTACACAGAAAAGAATGAGATACAAAGTACATAAAACAGTAATAACTTGACACCTACATTTATTGAAGAGTTGTTGATGTGTGGAAGATGGAAGGAGGGGGGAGGAAGGAGTAGTTGCTAGTGTTTGGAAGGGGAATCCTTTCCATTAACACTTCAGGTACCAAGTTCTTTTCCGGGGTTACTTCCCTTCTTTTTCTTTTAATGCCACTAGGACCAGCTTGAGAGTCACTGGACCCCTGTTGCTCAAAAAAGTGTTCCAGAGAGTTCTGTTTCTGGCGAATGTTTGGAATTGTGCCGGCGACAGGGGTGTGTGTTTGTGGACAGGACAAGATAGTCCTTCAAAATGACGCTAATATAAACTCTATGGCTTATTTAGCTATCACAATTCATCTAATATGACATAATAAACAATATTAATAACATAGAAACATGACATATACTCTAGAATAAATAAAATGTCATTACGAATGTGAGGACTGGTGGTGTTGTGTTTGTTGTTGGGTGTATGAGGGCCACTGAAAGATATGCCTTAAATAAAGATGGCCGCCAGACACGGCGGTATTGTCAGCCGCCCTATATAACTCCAACAACATTGGAGGAGTTAAGTTTCGTGTCATCATTTTTCTATAGATTAATGGCTTAACTTACTTGCTACACTTTATCGCTGGCAGGCACTATAGCCTTTATCAACTCCTGCTGTTTTAGTATCATAACATATCGTAGAATCACTGAATCACTTAAGGAGACATTCTCTCTAGTGCCAGCCCTTTGGTAAAGGGCTGGCACTAGGAGCTTTCTTGGGGCCCATGGTGACTTATTTAGCAGTTGCAAGCACTAAAAACAATGGAATAAGGACAAAATGTATGGTATGAATGCGTGGGTGCTGGTAAACAATGGCATACTGGCTCTCAATGGAGTGTCGGGCTCGTTCGGGCCAAGCGTACGTGTCCGGGACGAATCACAAACTCCGAGCGGATTCGCGAACATTGAACCAATATTTTTGCGAAAAAACATCACAAACTCCGATTTTCACGAACTCTGACGCTAACGAACTCGAGGGGTCCACTGTATATTGAATGACGTGATCTCAAGTTTCTGTAATGGTACTAAGGTCACTAATGTAATCTTTTCTAGACATTTTTAATCCTTTTAAATGCAATACAGTGGACCCTTGAAAATTGTGATTAATCCGTTCCTGAGAGGCCGCCTATTTTCAAAATGGACGATTTTCAAAACCATTTTCCCCATAAGAAATAATGTAAATCAAATTAATCCGTTCCAGACACCCAAAAGTATGTAAAAAAATTTTTTTTTACACATTAAATATACATTTATCTACACACAAAACAATGAGATATACAGTATACTGTACATAGTATATAATAGTAATAAATTGACACTTTCCTTTATTGAAGAGTTGTTGATGTGTGGAAGAAGGAAGGAGGGGAGAAGGTGGTGTTCCTTCAGGTACCAAGTCCTTTTCTAGGGTTACTTCCCTAATTTTGTTTTTTAATGGCACTAGGACCAGGTTGAGAGTCACTGGATTCCTTTCTTGCAAAATAACTGTCCAGAAAGGTCTGTTTCTGGCAGTTCTTTAAAATGTCCCTAAAATGTGACAAGACATTGTCATTGAACATGTCACATACACGGCCTGCAACAGCTTTGTCAGGGTGATGCTCCTCCACAAATTTTTCCATCCTAGTCCACATTGTACACATCTCCTTAATCTCTGAAGAAAGCAACTTCTTACTTCTCCCTTCCTCCTCCTCTGAAGCAATTTCCTGAGCTTTGGTCTGTTGTTCTTGCAGTTGAAGGTCTTGCAGCTCTTTAGTGGTTAGTTCTTCATCGTGGTCCACCAGCAACTCTTCCACATCCTCACCACTAACCTCCAGGTCCATGGACGTCCCCAATTCCACAATTTTTTCCACAAGTGGCATAGGGCTGTCAGAGTCATCCCCAAACCCTTCAAAATCCCTCTCTTGGACACAATCTGGCCACAGTGGTCTCCAAGCAGAGTTCATTGTCCTGGGAGTCACTTCCTGCCAAGCCTTACCTATAAGGCATATGCAATTAAGGATATTGAAGTGATCTTTCCAGAACTCTCTTAGGGTCAATTCAGAGTCTGAGGTTATGTCAAAACACCTTTGAAACATTGCTCTGGTGTAGAGTTTTTTGAAGTTTGAAATGACCTGCTGGTCCATGGGCTGGAGGAGAGGAGTGGTATTAGGGGGCAAGAACTTCACTTTAATGAACTTAAAATCCTTCACCATTTGCTCTTCCATGTCTCGAGGATGAGCAGGAGCATTGTCCATTACCAGGAGGCACTTAAGTGGCAAATTATTTTCCTTGAGATATTTCTTCACACTGGGGCCAAACACTTCATTGAACCAATCAAGGAAAATGTCCCTGGTGACCCATGCCTTACTGTTAGCCTTCCAAAACACACATAAATTAGCCTTGGCAACACTGTACTTCTTGAACACTCTGGGATTTTCAGAGTGATACACGAGTAAAGGCTTCACTTTGAAATCAACACTAGCATTGCCACACAACATGAGAGTTAGCCTGTCTTTCATAGGCTTGTGTCCTCGCAGTGCCTTTTCCTCCTGAGTAATGTAGGTCCTCTTTGTCATTTTCTTCCAAAAGAGGCCTGTTTCATTACAATTGAACACTTGTTGGGGTTTGAATTGTTCAGACTCTATGTACCCCTTAAATTCATGAACAAATTTTTCAGCCGCACATTTGTCAGAACTTGCAGCCTCTCCATGCCTTACAACATTATGTATGCCACTTCGCTTCTTGAAATTTTCGAATCAGCCTTTGCTGGCCTTGAATTCATCAACATCAGCACTCGTTCCAGGACTTTTCTTTATGAGATCGTTATGCAACTGCCTTGCCTTTTCGCAAATTACTGACTGTGTAACACTATCTCCTGCTAACTCTTTTTGTCTGATCCACAAAAGCAACAACTTCTCAACTTCTTCGATTATTTGCGATCTCATTTTTGATAGCATATTCACCCCTTTTGCAACATCAGCTTCCTTGATTTCCTTTTTCTTCAACAAGATGGCAGTGATGGTTGAATGGGCCTTCCCATACATCCTGGAAAGCTCCGCCACACGTACACCACTTTCATATTTTTCTATGATCTCTTTCTTAACTTCTATTGTGTTTCTCACTTTCTTTGCCACAGGGCTGGCACTAGGAGCTTTCTTTGGGCCCATGGTAGCTTATTTAGCAATTGCAAGCACTAAAACGAATGGAATATTGACAAAATGTATGGTATGAATGCGTAGGTGGCGGCGTGGGTGGTGGTCACTCGCTGGTAAACAATGGCACACTGACGCTCAATGTGTTTATGTGCCCAGGCGGCGGGGAGGCCACGCGGACGCGTTTCAGACGACCGGCGATTTTCAAAGAAAGGACGATTTTCTAGTTGATTTTTGCCGAAAAAGTGGACGTTTAAAATTCGCCGATTCTCAAGGAGACGATTTTCAAGGGTCCACTGTATACTATTACAGTCAAACCTCATTTTCATATGCCCTAGTTTTGTATGATTCGGTTTTCAACGACTTTTTCGTCTAAATTTTTGTCCCAGTTTTCGACATCTGCTCGGTTTTGTACAGTTTAAAATGGTCCGTACCAAACTCATTTTAAACTTCAAAAAACTACACAAAAGCACTGTTTCAAAGGTGCTTTTAAGTGACCTCAGACACTGAATTGACCCTAAGAGAGTTCTAGAAGAATCACTTCAATATCCTCAATTGCATAAGCCTTATAGATAAGGCTTGGCAGGGAGTGACTTACAGGACGATAGACTCTGCTTGGAGAAAATTGTGGCACTCTCATAAAAATTCATTTAGGTCTTCGATTTTCAGTCTGGGTAGCGCTCGCTAAAAACTGAGTCATACTGGGACTTTAGTAACTCACTCATTTCCTTGCTGTCATCTGTGTAGGACCCATCCCGGTTAAGTAGGGGCCCATTACTGGATGTTGTTCTCGACTTTGATTTGGCATAAGAAAAGAAATACTTTGGGTTTCTTTCAATTTCATTTATGGCTTTTAGTTCTTCCCACGTTTCTTGATTCCTGTAAGATTCCTTTAGTTTTAATTTGATGTTTCCTATTTCTCTGACCAGTGTCTCCCTATGTATTTCAGATATATTGGCTCTTGTAGCCACTCCATTATTCTTTGCCTTTGCCTGTATAGGAGTGCCTCTCTTTCTAGTTTACATCTTCTTCTCCTTTTCCTTAAGGGAATTTGCCTTGAGCAAACCTCAAGTGCCACAGAGTTAATTTGTTCTAGACATAGGTTAGGATCCGTGATGCTTAGGCTATCTTCCCAGTTTATATCATTTAGGACTTGGTTTACTTGGTCCCACCTTATGTTTTTGTTATTGAAGTTGAATTTGGAGAAGGCTCCCTCGCGGCGATCACATTTTGTCGATCTGGGGCTCCCAGCATACATGTCTGGACCTCTATTATGTTGTGATCTGAGTACAGTGGACCCCCGGGTAACAAAATTAATCTGTTCCAGGAGCTATTTCTTAACCCGAACCTTTCGTAATCCGAACCCTTATTTCCCATAAGAAATAATGTAAATACAATTAATCCGTTCCACAAAAAAATATTCACACAAAATACTACTACATATAATATAAATAACATTTACTTACCTTTATTGAAGAGACTTGCAGGCATCTGGAAGATAGGGTGGATGACAGGGGCAGGGTGTTAGTGGTTGGAAGGGGACTCCCCCTCCAAAAGGACTTCAGGTAACAAGTCCCTCTCTGGGGTTACTTCCCTTCTTGGTCTTTTAATGCCACTAGGACCAGCTTGAGAGTCACTAGACCCCTGCCTGGTGAAATAACTGTCCACAGTCCTCTGTTTCTGGCGACTCTTTAACACTTTTCTGAAGTGCAACATGGCTCTGTCACTGAAGTGGTTGCACAGAAGGCTCATTTCAGCTTGCTCAGGGTGGTGTCTTTCAACAAATGTCTGCAACCTACTCCACATAGAACACATTTCCTTAATCTCTGAAGAAGGCAACTCCTCCTCTCTCTCTCCCTCCTCCTGTGAAGTAATAACCTCAGCTGTGGTCTGTTGCTGTTCCAGATGAAGCTCTTGCAGCTCTTCAGTTGTTAGCTCTATCCTGTGCTCCTCCACCAACTCTTCCACATCCTCACCACTCACCTCCAACCCCAGGCTGTTCCCCAATGCCACAATATCTTCCACAACAGGCACAGGGTCGTCAGGGTCAGCCTCAAATCCTTCAAAATCCCTCTTTTGAACACAATCCCGCCACAGTGGTCTCCAAGCAGAGTTCAAAGTCCTGGAAGTCACTTCCTCCCAAGCCTTACCTATAAGGCCTAGGCAGTGCACGATATTGAAGTGATCTTTCCAGAACTCTCTTAGGGTCAATGCAGAGTCATTGGTCATATTAAAGCACCTCTGAAACACTGCTTTGGTGTACAGTTTCTTGAAGTTTGCAATGACCTGCTGGTCCATGGGCTGGATGAGAGGAGTGGTGTTAGGAGGCAAGAACTTCACTCTGATGAAACTGAACTCATCAGGCAACAACTCTTGCAAGTTGTGAGGATGAGCAGGAGCATTGTCCAGTAGCAGGAGGCACTTGAGTCCCAATTTCTTTTCCAGGAGGTATTTCTTCACACTAGGGCCAAACACTCCAGTCAACCATTCCTTGAAAATCTCCGTAGTGACCCATGCCTTGGTGTTAGCCTTCCAATGCACACACAATTTATTCTTGTCAACACCGTGTTTCTTAAAGGCTCTGGGATTTTCTGAGTGATACACCAGTAAAGGCTTCACTTTAAAATCACCACTGGCATTGGCACACATCATAAGAGTTAGCCTGTCTTTCATAGGCTTGTGTCCTGGCTGTGCCTTTTCCTCCTGAGTAATGAAGGTCCTGTTGGGCATTTTCTTCCAAAACAGGCCTGTTTCATCACAATTAAACACTTGTTGGGGGAGGAATTCTTCAGCCTCTACGAACCCCTTAAATTCACTCACAAACTTTTCAGCTGCACGTTTGTCTGAGCTAGCTGCCTCACCATGTCTCACAACACTGTGTATGCCACTACGTTTCTTAAACCTGTCAAACCAGCCTTTGCTGGCTTTAAAATCACTCGCCTCACCACTGGTTGCAGGCATTGTCTTGACAAGATCTGCGTGCAACTTCCTTGCCTTTTCACAAATTATCGCCATGGAAATACTATCACCCGTTATGTTTTTCATTGATCCACACCATCAGTAACTTCTCAACCTCATCCACTGTTTTCGATCTTTGTTTCGTTAACATATCAACCCCTTTTGCAACATTAGATTCCTTGATCTCATTTCTCTTTGCCAGGATAGTGCCGATAGTAGATGCACTTTTCTTGTACATCCTGGCAAGATCACTCAGACGTACTTAACTTAATCTGCATATTTTCAGTAAACTTTATATACTTCATAAATTTTTAATATGTACAGATTTATTCACTAATTTTGCTGATTACCATTATAATATTCCTAGTTCTTTCTAATCAACTATATGTTTTATATTCCATCTTGCCAAAGATGTCATAGTTGTACATAATTGTCTTAGGTTAAAGGAATGCAGGACAGTAGTCATAAACAGGAAACTAATACTAATACTTTCATCATCATTCACTCCATCACTGTCTTGCCAGAGGCGTGCTTACACTACAGTTATAAAACTGCAACATTAACACCCATCCTTCAGAATGCCGGCACTGTACTTCCCATCTCCAGGACTCAAGTCTGGCCTGCCGGTTTCCCTGAAACCCTTCATAAATGTTACCTTGCTTACACTCCACCAGCACGTCAAGTCCTAAAAACCATTTGTCTCCATTCACTCCTATCTAACACGCTCACTCATGCTTGCTGGAAGTCCAAGCCCCTCGCCCACAAAACCTTTACCTCCTCCCTCCAACATTTCCTAGGCCAACCCCTACCCCACCTTCTCTCCACTACAGATTTATACACTCAAAGTCATTCTATTTCATTCCATCCTCTCTACATGTCCAAATTACCTCAACAACCCCTCCTCAGCCCTCTGGATAATAGTTTTGGTAATCCTGCACCTCCTTCTAATTTCCAAACTATGAATTCTTTTCATTATATTCACACCAAAATTGCCCTCAGACATGACGTCTCCACTGCCTCCAGCCTTCTCCTTGTTGCAACAGTCACCACCCATGCTTCACACCCAATAAGATTGTTGGTAGAACTATACAGTGGACCCTCGTGTTTCGGTCTTTCCAAATATCGTTTTTTTCGTGTTTCAAGCGCTTTTTTCGGTCAATGTTTTTCTCGTGTATCGGTCCGTACCAAACCTGTCCGCCTGCCTGCGCTTGCACGCCTCGCCGCGCAGGACGCCAGTCTAGCGTTGTTTACCATTGAGAGAACATTACCCAGTGCGCTCTTTCAAACATTCACAATACATTTGTTGTGTTTGTGAGGAAAAGTCCATAGATAGGAGTGATGAAAGTGTGAAGGTATGTAGAGTGATGGTTGAGTGGTAGTTTGCTTGTTAAGGTGGGGTGAGTGTCTCGCTGCTGCTATAACCCCCTTTTTACCCGGTGAGAGGTGTAATGCTAGGCTCCGCCACCGGTTGAAATCACTTGACTGACCACGTCGATCTCACTTCCTCTGTTTCCGCTCGGATCATCGGATTCAATGCTGAGTGGGGGCCGGCGTACTCACCAATTGAGAAACAGAGTC
Organism: Cherax destructor; assembly: GCA_009830355.1. NCBI lineage: Eukaryota > Metazoa > Arthropoda > Malacostraca > Decapoda > Parastacidae > Cherax > Cherax destructor. The sequence goes on from WNWK01013236.1 coordinate 30,933, forward strand.
GTTCTACCAATTCTACACTACACCAGTAGTACCTCAATACACACTAGAAACATCAGGCAACTGGACGTCACTAGGGGACAACTTTCAACTGAGTCCCTGACATCATTTGTGACATTGTGGAAGTTTGGAAAACTGTTGGATTTGTGGAAAACATCGAGGCAACAACAATAATACCACCACCACGGAGTCATCACATGGATTCATTGCTTCAGTGTTAAGATCCTCACAGCTGTAAATATTTAGCTTTGAATCATATATATATTTTTGTTTTCATTTTTCATTTTTCTTAAGATAGGATTATTTTAATCATATTTACGTATTTATTATTTA